>JAEANM010004218.1:2687-21115 GCA_017656035.1 Myanophis thanlyinensis
CTCTCTCTCTCTCTCTTTCTTTTTGTAATATACAGAAAGAAAAATAGTAGATTTTGCTGTGCATGTATTCCTTTGAAACTGTAAGGCCTTTGCTGACTTTCACTCCTACTTGGTAGCTTATTTAAGTTGGTATGTTGGTATGCATCACCTAGTTTTCAAAAGTCAAGCGGAGAGTGATCTCACGGATGTGTGTGTGTGTATATGTGTGTGTTGTGTCCTGAGCAAGATTCCCCCCCCCCACATACAATAATTAATTATTGAATGAACATGCTAAGACAGCATGATTAGACTTGAGAAAGAGCAGCAGTGATATACTACAGCTAGTAGAGAGTCCACTTGTGTCTCTTTTTTTAAAACTGCAGATTTAAAACCTCAGTTTATCTAAATATTTTGTAACTCATAGGATCCAGATACCAAACTGCCTGTTGTCAATCTCCTTATTGCCACCTCTCCGAGAAACAAGCAAGAATATGCAGAACCAGGTGGGAATTGTCAGGCATCCAATGACTCTCTGGTAAGCTCTAATTTAAGATGTCTTTTCTTGTCAAATCACCTTAGTGTTCTGGGTGCTTGCTGAAATTTTTATTGATTTATTTATTATTTAGTGTATGGCATACAATGTCAGGGAAATCTATACATGCTAGACACAATGCAGCCGTGAGAGCCTTAGATTGCTAGTTCATTCTGTATGTTGCTTGCATGGCTATTCTTGGTGCACCATTGGGGGTGAATTAGGTTTACACCAATTAAAGCAGCGCTCAAGTTGTTGGTTCTTCTAGGCTTCTCTACTGGTGTCGCCTTGCTTTGTGTTGTGATGCCTCGTGTCTGGCCAGGTCCTTTGCCAGCTTCCGTTCTCTGCATACGAAAGTGGCTGATTTCCCCCCTCTCCCCCCAGTAAAGTGGTATCTATTTGTTTACTTGCAATGTTGCATGCTTTCAAACTGCTGAGTGGGCAGGAGCTAGGGGTTAAGCGACGGAAACTCACTCTTGTCTCACAGAGCCCAGCTCAAATATTGGAGTGCAAACCATTTCTGCACAGCAGTTCCAGTATCATTAAGTCCTAATGGAATGTGGTGGTTTCATGAAATGATTTTCAATTATAATTCAAGTCCTTCTGCTTTGTACTACAGTAAATGTGGAAGTGTAGGACAAAAGGAAAGGATGTCACCCACTTAATTGAAATAACAGACTTTGTACAGACTTAGCAATCCTTCCAATTCAGAACTGAACAAATTTGAATTACAATTTGATGCTTGCCAAGTTTTGACCTGGGAAAAAATTAATTTCTCAATCCTGTGCTTTTGTATTATTCCACCCAGGTTTGGCTGGTTTCAAAAAACACATGGACCAATTTTTGGAGGTCAATGACTAGTAGACTTGATGGCAGTATGACTGCCTTTGAAGGCGATCTCCTGGAAGACAAGTGGGATTTTTTTGGGATGGGTGTACGCAGTTGGTTGGTCACTTTGAGAACAGACTACTGAATTAGATGGACAGTGGATGCAATCCAGAAGGGAACTATTTATGTTATGTCCATATGGCTTTATTTTCATGGATTGTGTTCTTATGGCATTACTTTCATGGATTTCCAACCAAACAAGAAATATTTCTGGGCCTGTGCATTTAAAGAGATGTTTCAAGGAGATCTCTTGTAGTCTGCTTTGTAATCCCATGTATTTTTATTTCTCTGTATAATCTGTGCTTCAGCTTCCTTTCAGATATCATTTGTGTGCATCTCTGTATGTACAGTTCTCTTCTGATGTCAAATTTGTTGTCTGAAGTAAGCTTTTGGCATTAAAGTCTGAGAAAGGCCTATTTGTTGGCATTTCTAAATTGAACCGTGTGCCTATTCTTATTGCTGCAGATATCAGCAGGATTCCCCCAATTTAAGAAACTATCAGGAACACCAAGCACAGAAGTGGTAATTCTTGATGATTCAGAAGACAATGAAATGGGACTATTGCAGCAAATCCAGCCTCCAGTGGTGAGTAATGGGATAATTTTGGACACTGTGATGATAAGATTTCTTTTCTGGTTGTTGATCCTGGGTAAGTTTATTCCTTATCCTGGGGATGAGAATCACAATATGTATGACCAGCAGAAGGTGATGGAATATACAACAACAGATATTGACCCTCAGTGAGGTGAAGGAGAAGTTGTGGACTGTTTGTAGGGTGTTTTTCCCCAACAATAAGAGATTTGGGAAAAGGTGGATTGTGGGATAATAGCATGGAAACTTTGTTTTGAAAAAATTATTATAGCCCTTGACCAACCATAATAATAAATACCTGATAAGAGATAGGATACATATTGTTGTTCCAGCTTGCCAACCATCTTTGTTAAACAATGATGCTATCCATTCAATCATATCCAGTTCTCAGTGATTCTATGGACCAGCTGTCTCCATATTTTCCAGTTGTTTACAGCTTCTTTCAGTTGTTTTGTGCTTTGACTGGCATCAGCTTTGATTATGTCTAGAATTGTGTTTTTGGCAGTGTTGTTTCCTTTTATCACTGAACATTCCAAGGAAAACTGCCTTTTCCAATGAGTTTGATTTCATGACATGGTTGAAATAAGTAAGGTGGAATTTTGTGATTTGTCTTCCAGAAATATGCCTGGTTTTACACACTCCACAGTACTTGCTTATTTGTCAGTTTTGCTGACCAAGGAATGTGAGGAGCCTTCTCCAGCACTATAGCTCAAACAAATTAATTTTCTTCCTGCTTAGGTTTTTTTTTATAGTCCAAATTTCAGAATTGTAGAGAGCTGTGGAAAACGTGATAGTGCAGTCTAATCTGCATTTAGTTGCCAGGCAATTCATGCTCATCATTGCTGTGTGACCCAGTATAATTTAACTCTATTCCTGGTCTGTGCTCACTGCTTTGATCAATGTGTGATCCTAGAGAAGTGTATTTGCACACTTTTAATCTCTTCATTCTCAATCGTTCTTTTGACATGTTCATTCCTCACAGTGGTCATTAGTCTTTTTAATGTTTAGGAAGAGGCCAAATTTCTTGCTCTTTTCTTTAATCCTTTGAACTTTCTTTTAAGCCCTCTTTGGTTTCTGAGAGGAGGGTTGTGTTGTCAGCATATCAAAGATATCTTTACCCTGATTTTTGATTCCTCAAATTCCAGTTTCCTTATGATCACTTCAGCATAAAGGTTGAATGCAAAAAGTGAAGGAATGCAATCTTACTAGACTCCTTTCTCTATCTTGAACCAACCAGTGCTTCTATATGGTGTTCACACAGTGATTTCCTGATCTGTGTACAAGAGACTGCATCCATTTGACCAGATATGTTGGCACCCCAGAATCTTCTAGGACAGCAGTTCCCAACCTCTTGGGCACGAGGGACCAGTTCCATGGAGAGAGGTTTTTCTGTGGACCAGAGGGATGTGTGGTTTCGTGTGCTGCCTGCATCCGCAATGGGACTTCACTTGTTTGTGTGGCCCAGTTTCTGGCATGCCATGGACCAGTGACGGTGCATTGACCAGAGGTTGGGGACCTCTGTTTTAGGATTCTCCAAAGCAATATCATGACTGATAAAGTTGAAGGCTTTCCTGTAATAAATAAAGCTGATGTAGATGTTCTTTTTTTTGTTCTTGAGATTTTTCCATGCTCCAGAGTAACTTGTAATATAGTCACTAATGCCACGGTCCCTTCTAAAACCAGCTTGAATGTTTAGTAATTCGTTTTTTAATGGATGACACCAGACACTATTGTATGATCTTGTTGGGAGAATTTCCCTGGGTATCTTTCCTTTCAAACTGGGAAAAGAGGGCAAGCAATCAAGATGCAAGATGAACTGCTGGTAAGGAGATCTCTCTTTTTTAATTCTAAAAACAATCTCTATTGGTAGAGATTTTCCTCTGGGACATATGGTTCTTATCACTGCCCTCCTTGGATGTAAGAAGTTTAGACATAGGTGTGAAATTATCACGCCTTTTAATCTGATTCATTTTCTGGGTTCAGTCTCTATCTGCCCACTCCATCTCAGTGCTTTGAATGATCCCAGCGTTTTGAGTTTTATTGCCATTCTGTCCCTTTTTGAAGTCACATTGTATCTCTGCCTTAATTGATCAATGAAACAAGTACCTTATGAATGGAGACAAGGTTTCTCCGGTAATAAGTGTTTCTGGAGGTTGGCAGTGAGTGGTTTCAAACAAAAGGGAGAGACGGATATTTTCCCATGGGAATTCCTCTCATTTAGGGAATTTTTCGGTGCGATCTAACTTTTTGGGGAGCCGGTGTTTCAAAATAAACTGTACAATCTTAAGAAGAGACTTGCTAGCATATGGGGGACGATGGCAGTTGTGCAATAATTGGAGCAATCCTTGGAGTTGCCCTTTTTTGGGCAGTGGCATAAACGCTGCTCATTTCCAATCCTGCGGCTTTGTATATATTTCCCAAATTTTCTGGTACAAGACTGTGATGATTGTGGATGATATAGGCCTAAGAAATTCTACAGCCTTGGGTTTTTTTGGGGGCAGTTAGCTCATTGCCTACACAACTTCTACCCGAAGGATGACTGGTTCTGTTTCGGCTTCCCTTTCCTCATCATTCCAAGGAAGTCCTCTTTGTTGCTGGTATACAGCTCATCTGTTTATCCTCACCATCTGTTCTTAACACCTTATTGGTCAGACAGTTCTTTCTCTTGCTTGTTTTTGAGGACGCTTTTATGAACAGTAAATGATGTTCAAATCCTTTGACCTTGCAGACATGCTTTCCTGATATAGCCTTTTGAGCAATCATCTTACATTTCCTTGAAAGTGTAAACTTCGTTGCCTTTCCTTGATGCGTTTTGGAAATTTGCTTTTAATTTCCTTGCTTCCTCCCATTTGCCTCTGCTTTCGCTGCTTTTCTTTGCTTGGCTGTCCTGATGGTTTCATTTGAGAGACCCTTGCGGTTTTTCTCCAGCTTCTTGTTTGTATGTGCTCAATTACCATCTGTGAAATGAAAATTTCTATAAGAGCAATAGAACTGAAGCTCTTTGTCTCTGGCTATGACTTTTTGAAGATACCATATATCATGTATAATCTCTCTAAAATTCAGAACCCCACACTTGATACTTTGAAAGCCAATTTAGTGCTATCAAGAATATAGAAGTATTAAAGCCAAAGATAATTCTGTAAGACTTCCCTGTGTTTCTTCTAAGAAGAATAAAAATTAATAAAAATCAGAGCTGTTAATCTGTAATAAGGAATATATAGCCTTTAATTAAATAAATGGGCCCATGGCTACATTGGTTACAGACTGTAAATAGGTTTTCATTCAATTTTCTCAAAATCAGTTGAGATGATAATGTCTAGGAATTTTGATTGAGCTACAACTCTGGCTTCAAATATCACCATTGTAGATGGTGATCACTACTAGTATGACAAGCACTCTGCCAGCGAAAAGGGGTTCCCTGAGCTGTTTCCAGCTGCAACAACCTCCTGCAACCCTCTACCAGCGAAAACAAATCTCAGGAAGGCCCATGAGCATTTTCACTGGCAGAAGGTTACACTGGCAGAGAGTTACAGGAGGCTGTCACAGCCGGAAATGGAGCTTGAGAGCCCCTTTTCACTGGCAGAGGCACCATGGGCTGGTCCCTCACTGTTTCCAGGGTGGCCCCACAGGCCAGATCTAAGCACCCTGCAGGCCGATCCGGCCCGTGGGCCTTGAGTTTGATACACTGGTCTAGACATTGATATTTGAACATAGATCTTTTTAACATTTATATTTTATTGGGTTCTACTAATCTAGTTGAAATGTTAATTTATATTGCCTGTCCATATGCTATACACTAAATAAATAAATGCCTTCTATGTTAGGTTGATCTTTTTGTGAAGTTCACCATCTTTATCTTTTGGTAATTAATATTTTAAAATACCTTTGCATCTCATGGCCAGATTGGGTGGGTGAAAGTTAGTACAAGTTTGTAGTAATCAACCTTTCAACTGTAGAATTAACAAAAAACAAATAAAGGAGAGACAGATAATATCAATATTTAATTCCTTTCCACATGTATATAGGGATGGCTGTAAATATTAACCATATCCGCATAAAAGTATTATAGTGGAGCTTGTTAATTATTGACACTGCTTCAATTGCTAGACCTTAGTCTATGTTGTTCCGTTACTTGTGATCATCCACTTCCAAATAAAAATAAATCTGTCTTTTAAGACATTTGGGCCAAACAACCCCCTCCCTCCTGCAAATTAACACTTCTATCTTTAGATTGTCACATAAGGATAAAATTAAACCCATCACTTTTAGGATGACTATTAAAATGTGACTGTAAAGATCCTTTGGGCTGATGTTGCTGTTAAAAATGCCAGCTAAAATGAGAGAACTATTCATTGAGGCAAGACACTAATACCTCTAGTTTGCCCTAGTTTTTGCCATTCTGCAGTCAGTGCTGAAGAAAATATTAATATTCAAGTCACTTCAAGATTTAAACATATACCAGAATTAAAGTTAAAGCGCGAAGAATGCAAAATGAAGATTGAATTGAAAATTAACTCTTGGCAAACACACTAGCTTAACAACTGCAGTGTTTCCCTCAACAATGTGGCAGAAAGGTCATAAAATGGTGCAAAACTCACTTAACGAACATCTCACTTAGCTACCGAAACTTTGGGCTCAAGTCGAGGACTACCTGTACTGAAAGATACTAAACGGTCTTTTTCTTTTTTGGTCTTTCTCTAGATTATGGAGGTCTACAGCCTGGGTGGTGTGCAGCCCCTCTCTCAGTTGGACAGCGTCTTGCGAGAGTTCTTGGCTGAGCTGAATGAGATCCCTCTGCCTGCTCATTGGGAGGTGCTGCCTCCACTCGGCAGCCCAGACCTGCGTCTCGTCCAGCGCTCGAAACATTCCACCATGTCTGCCGCAGTCATTCACATCCGCCCGGGTCTTTTTTTCCACGTGGTAGTGCATGATCTGCTGGTGCCTCAGGAACATGAACTTTATGCCAGCCACCCTGCTCGCCTGACCACGGTTGATGAGGTGGTGGAACTGATCTGCGATCTGGAGGCCTACCAACTTTGTTTGGGTTGGCCTGCAGGGTGGTATGCTAGAGAACGGTCTGAGACCTGCAATATTCTTGTTCATTCAGGCTGCTGCCCACAGTGCCGGCTCAACCCTTGGCCATCAGGAAGTGGCACTCACTGAGAACCAAGCTGGGCAAGGAATTTGGAGACAGAGTCACAGCCCTCTGGTCTGAGAATGGGCAGTTAATTGAAGTTTAATTTTGACACTGGACATGGCTTGGATTTCTAAAAGGATAATTCCTTGCCATAAATAGCTTTATTTTCTTTGCCCCCCTCGTGTTGAATAGCTTGGCACAAAAAGATATATTCTCTCTTCTTGTCTTTCTGATCCCCCCCCCCTCCCTGGTAACTTGCTTCTGCACTTCTGGTGTTCAGAGAGGTTTCTTTTGGCAACTAAACTCCAGTCTTGCTTTAGCCATTTACTTGTTTCCTGCTAGAGAAATACCGGATGGACAGCATGTATCACGGCAACTTGGGCTGACCACCAGTTTTGTGCACTTTTAAAACTTTTTATGTGTTTGGCAATGTAGTATTATAGATTGATATGATGGGCATGTGGAAATGGGTAATGCATCCATTTGGGATCCCGTTTCCATTGTTTTTGCTTGCCTAGTCCCACTCTGTCATATCTAGCAAAATTCTGCTGGAGAATTTTAGATCTACAGTATGATCTTCACCAGACCCAGGAAGAATGGGATTTTACAATAGAATCTCCTTCTTCAAGCAAATCCCTCTATGGTCTAGATATTTCCCCCCGATTTGTTTAGGACTTGAATTGTTGCCTCAAACATGTTTTCCTTTGCTTCGTGCTGTGGGGTTTGGATGGGGAATTCTGTTTGAGGATCTGCAAGACTTATGCTCCGAGGAGCAGGAAAGGACCCACAAATGGTGCCTGAGAAGAAGTTGGCGTGCTGCCATTCTATATGCTGAGAGATTCCAGCATGTTCTGTTCAGGGAAGTTCTACAGAAGCCATAGCTGTATGTCATTTGCTAACTTGTGGTTTTGTTTCATGTCTTCCTTCAGTGTAGTTGGCGGCAGTGGTAGCAGCAACCTCTGTCTGCCCCTTCCCTACACCTTTTGCAGTCTTTCTTGACTTTCATGATGTGTAGTATTTTTCTTTCAGAAGAAAAGAATGAAACTATCCTCAAAGAAATAACAAATCAGAACTGGCTTCTATTTTTTTTAACATATTAAAAATTTGAAAGAGCAAATGGTCTTTGATTGTTCTTGTTTCTGTTCAAGGTGTGAAAATCCTCAGACTGGTTTGTGAGAACCTGGGAAAAGTATAGCTAAGACTGCTGTGTAAATTTCTCCTAGGTCTTGATACTTTTATTTATTTTTTAATACTGTTCAATATGTATGCAAGGGTGACTCACTGACCATCAACTCACAAATTCCCCGCTGAATGCCCATGGGCTCAGAATTGTAGTGGGAAGCTTTTTTTTAGCTTACATAAAGTGGTGGCACCTCTATGAAATCAAACTATAGGGTCTCACAAGCTCATGTTTTCATGACTCAATACAGCCTCAGTCTTTTCATATACAGAACTTCTTCGTTTGTCTTGTGAGTTTATTTATTTGTCAAATTTATATAGTTACCCATTTCACAAAACAAGTTACTTGGGGCTGGGGCATAATAACCATACTAGAATGGTTAATCTTCTTTGGGCTGTTCCCGTTAGGGGTCACCACAGTGAATCATTTTTTTCCATCTAACTCTATCCTCGGCATCCTCTACGCTCACCCTAATTGACTTCATGTCCTCTTTTAGCACATCCACATATTTCCTCTTTGGCCTTCCTCTTGACCTCTTGCCTGGCAGCTCCAGCTCCAACTAAAATGGTTAATAAATACTTAAAAATAATTATTTTGATTAAAAACATGAAAAACTATAAAAGCAAAGATGAAAAAAGTAGTGGGCAAAAGGGTGTTAATAATAATGGAGCCACCTCACTAGTTCCCAGGCCTGATGGCACAATCAGATCTTGAGGTACCTTTGGAAGTCAGCAGTAATGGAGCCAGCCTCATCTCGGGGGGGGGGGGGGGAGAGAGGAGGAAGGAAAGGATATTCCACAATACAATGCAACACAATGTTGTGGAACAGGAAGGTCCAACGCATGTAGTTCCCTCGATGACAGAACCTGATACATTTTGCCTCTGGTGGGATGGGCAGATATAATCGGGAAAAGGCAGTCCTCCCCAGATAGCCTGGCTTCAAAATCATATAGGGCAGTGGTGGTGAACCTATGGCACACGTGTTAGAGGTGGCACTCAGAGCCCTCTTTGTGGGCACGTGTGCTGTCCCCCCCCCCAGCTCAGCTCCACCGTGTTTCTCCATTGCATTTCTCGCCGTCATTTGCCAAACGATGAAACAAGCTCGCAAAAGAAAAATATCTTGCCTCTTGAAGAGCTGCCAGTATTGTGATGCCCCGCCTCTTGCGGATCAACTGGTTTTCGGCTCTCCACCGTGTGCACACGCACGTGCAACTTGCAGTTTGGGCACTCGGTCTCTAAAAGGTTCACCTTTTATAAAGGTCAACACCAGTACCTTGAATTGGACTCTGAAACAAACTGGTAAACAATGCAGCTTAGAGCAGAAGTATAACATGTTCTACCAGAAACGCACATAACTCTGCCTTGCTTCATTTTGTACCTCTGAAGTTTCCAGATACTCTTCCAAGGACAGACCCATGCAGAGCACATTACAATAATCAAACCAGGAGGTGACCAGTGTGTGAGTGACTGTAAGTAGGGCTCTCAATCTAGGAACAGGCACAACGGGCACACATCTTCCTAGTCATTACTGCCATCTGCTCATCAGCAAAGGTGAGACTAGAAGGACCCTCAGATTGCTCACAGGGTTTCTTTGGGGCAATGCAGCCCCACCCAACACCAAAGAGGACATTTCCAGAACCAGAGGGCTCCAAAACCCAAGCTTCTTGCCAGGGTTCAGATGAAGTCTATTGCTCCCCATCCAGCATCCCATGGCCCTCAGCTGTGAGCATAAGATATTCATTGCATCATTTAATTAACCATGGACCATGGATATATGACTGGTTATCATCAGTGTACTCATGTACTCACCCCGTGTAGGTCTCAGGTAGATGTTGAAGGGGAGGGGAGAGTATCAACCCCTGTGGCACTCCACACAGTAGGGGTTGAGGATGGGATTCCTTGGAGAAAGGGGATGAACCAACTATACTACCCACCACAATCTTGATCTGGAAAGATTTCATGGTTGATGGTATTGAAAGCAACTGGGAGGTCAAATAAGGAATAAATGAATACACATCCATCTATCCCAAGCTAGATATCATCCAACAGTACAACAAATGCTATTTTTGTGCCATTCCAGTTTTGATTCTTTTCTCCCCAAATCTAATACAAGAATATGTATTATATAGTTCCTTTTTTCTTCTAGAAAACTTCATAGATCTCTCAACTGCACCTGACCTCAGTTTCAATGCTGGTTTTGCAGGCACAGATGACATCCAGTCAGTACCTTTCTCAGAAACAGAAAGTTCTGTACACAAAGCCTTTTGTCCTCTGATGTCTTGTTCTAATAACATCCGTCTTCCATGGCAACCTCCAGGTTCTAGAAGTTTCCTAGTGTCCCCTCCCTTAATGTTCTTAATCTCATTATGACACGTTGCATTTCCAATTTCAATTTTTCAGAGGTTAAAAATATATATCGGTTTCAGGTTTCATAAACTCAGGTGTATGCTATGTTAATACACATACAGTAACTACTGTTTAGAGGGAAGTATTGTTTAAACAAGCTGCTATACTACGTAGATTCTTTCTAACATAAATGTATATAGAAGTGGATATCTTTTGTCCACTTGTGTGAGCTGATCCTGACGAACAAATGATTGTGTATGAGTATGAAGTTGAAGAGGATGAAATTATGGTCTAACTCAGAACCAGACATTGTGGTCTCCCTACTATTCCTAGGCAGCATCCACAAACCCTCATAACAAAAACGTTAAATGGATGTTGTTTGTTTATGGAATTTCAGGTGGGAGTGCAGAGTTTTTTTCAGGTTTGGAAGTCTCATGAGATTGTTGTCATTTTTAATTTTCATTCTCAGTACTTAGAAAGTTTGCCGACTCTGGCTCCTTCCTCACTAAGTACAGTAAAATATTCACAAATAATGACAACCAATCAGATTTTCCTCATTTTTCTCCTAAAAGGGAAGCTAAATCCAATCTTGCAGAAGTAATTTGAATAGTGAAAGATTAGGATATGGTCAGAAATATCTTACAGTCTTAGATTAATTGACCTTTTTGTTTGATATTGGAGATAATATATGGTATTGGCCTTTTACTCTCACAGAAAATGCAAAGTATCCAACATATCTGGGAAATCTGTCTGAACAGAATGGAACTGTTGAAATTAGTGAAGATGTCCAGTGTAAGATTGGAGACTTTCAAATGCTGCCATCTAGAGGATCCAGAAAATTATAAACAAGTTCCTCAGATACTAATACTGTACCAGGAAAAATTGAGGAATGAATCGAAACAATTAAAAATGTTAAGTGAGACGTATTTACATTTATTTTATTCAAAAAAATTGCACATATATGGGATGAAGGATTGTGATCATGGAAGTTGCATGGGAGGATAATTTAAGCATTGATTCTTCTCGGAATATAGGATAGAATTGTAATACAGTTAGCAAAAGAGGTAAAACTTTTAGGCTGCATTAACAGATTCGTTGTTTTCAAGCTGCTGGCAGGAATCGCTTTCTATTCTGCATGATTTAAACCTCATCTAGAAAGTTTGGCTGATTCTGCATGGTCATTTGAAGAAAGGTGGAACAGATCTAGAGAAGGAAACTTTACAGAAACATATCTTAAATGATGAAAGAAAGTGGTAATTAATGTAATTAAGATAAAAAAAACAACCATCCATAGCCCTCACAAAGCAAATCTGAGCTGTGATGTGGTCACAGAGGAAACCTCCAGAGTTTTGCATTTTTTAAATCTAAAGCAATGTCACACGTTTTCATATTATACACAGCCCTTGCTTTTTCTAACCATATCCATTTATTTAATTCTATTGAGAACATTTTCATGTATAGAATATCACTTATAAATGAAGAGTATAATAAATAAATGATATCACTATCCCCAAATAAGAGTATTATGACTCCACACTCAGAAAAGATTGTGCAATTTCATTGCACATTCATGGCAAGTTTGATACAATATGATTTTTAAAAAACCTAATTTTACCATTTGTACCTGTATGTGTTGTTTAAAAAATCCTGGGTTCTATATCATTTTGCAAAGGGACTGAATATTTTTTGGGATAAATTGCTTGGAGGGTGGAGTTTGGAGTCTCATTGATGGAGGCCGTAGGTTTTGGAGGAATCTTGGATGGGATGGAATTTAGGACTTTCCCCAATGCAACAGAGGGTTTTAAAGGATTATGTGTCGAAAGGGTGAATCCTGGAGGTTCTTTGACCGAAATGTTAGATTTTGGAAGATTCTCAGACAGGAAGGTGGCATTTAGAAATTCCCTTATAGAAGCTGTAGGCTTTGAAGAATCCATGGCTGGAAGTTCAGAATTAGGCCAGGTTTTTAATGGGAGAGTAGGTTCTTCAGGGTACATGTCTTGGAAAGGAGTAGTCAGAAGATCTACTCCTGGATGTATAGTCTTTGGCCTCTGGTCACTAGTAAAGATATTTTCTGAGACTGGTGGTGAAGAGGTGACTTCTTCTGGGTCACAGCCTGCAATATATTTCCTGAGATCTTGTCCTTTACAGTGTATCCTCCAGGCAGCCCTATAATGAAAACTCCTTGGTCAGAATATTGTTGCCCTTCAGTTGACTAGACATGTATTTGGGAAGGCAAAATTTATAAATGTTGCCCCCTGAAAGTTTGAGCCCTCAGATAACTGCCAAATTGTAATAGTAATCAAGGAATTGTATTCCATCCTTCCATAATTCATACCATTCCCTTAACAAATCATTCTGTCCCATCATCACTGAATCTGATATGCAGAAGAGATGGTCAGCTTATAGCCCCAGGGTCTCAAACAATCTCTCAACCCCACTTTTGGGGTCATTACAGTCCCCATGGTCATGCTTGCTGAAAACTAATAGCACAACTTCCTGTTCTGAGGTGATGCAGTGTAAGTCCTAAAATAAGCCTATCAATAGACTTTAAAAAATATTGCCCCCCCCCCCCGAAATGCTGATGTTGGCAGCCAAAAGTGTCTTTTCTTGCTCCACCAGGAAAAGTGTGCAATTCTGGATAAAGTAATGATGTCCTCTGTTGTCCTGCACAGATTGCTGTGTTCATCACAGGAGAAAAAAAATGTAATGATTTCCTGGATTCTGCACAGAGAAATGGATACTTCAAAGAAAAAGGCTTTCACACAGAGGACAGGACTTCTCTCCCTTAAGTTTTATTTACTGTTGAACGCCCAGATACAGGCAGTTACATAGATGATGCTACACAAAAGGTGCCAGGTTTTGACTTTCCTGGCCAGCATTGATCAATTCTGAACAGAATTTGTACCCAACGTGGTGCCTGCCAGTATTCATTGTTTAAGTGGGGTCTTGTCTCTACACCTCTGTGTGACTGTGGTGCTTCTTGACAAAATATCAATCACATTGTGTCCAAATGTCCATCAAGAGATTATACAGGCCCAATGTCTGATTTTTTTCAACACAGACCACCCTGTCCTTGAATGGCTGGGTAGATTGGACATTAATATTTGAACTACTATAAGCCCATGTATTTGCCATATGCTAAATAAATAAACAAATATTCACTGATGACACATTGCCTGCTGGGACAGATGAACAAATGATTCTTGTCTCAGATCCAAATATGTTGGGCAACCTCTAGACGTCTGGGAGTTGCATCCAAAACTTTTCTGGAGAGCGGCAGGCTAGAAAAACTACAATAATGTTCTAGCTAAGATCAATCTAATGGCAGTATTTTCCTTCTCCTCTGGTGAGCTTTCTTGAACTGAATTTGGCCTTGCTTTATTTTACTTTAGGTGTAGGCAAACCTTCAAGAATGCAACATTTAAAGGAGAGGCAAGCACACTTCCTGGCTTTAGTAGTGAATCCTATTTTTGCTTTACTGCCTTTTTTTGGGAGAATAGGATCAGTGGCAACCAGAAATAATCACCGCAAACTTCAGCCTTTTATGGAACTGTCGAGGCAACATATATACCTTTCCAGTAAATAAAGATTCATGGCAGTTTTCTTCCAGAGGCACTTTCCTTCCCGATATATGTGATTGATAACAGAGTAAATAAGAACATAACAATCTATTTACCATGCTGCAAAGCCCTTGCTTTTTTGGACAACTCTCTTGGCACATTGGATATCATCAGTAATGTTATCATCCCGTAGGGCTGAAAAAAAGAAAAAGATAGGAGAACTGAAGTTTACTTGAGCATAGTTATCATTAAAGTCAGAGGAAGTACTAAACTGAGAAAAGTAAAGCAAGTTGATTCTTGAATACGTTCATACTTTGGCTATGGCAATATGTAGTTCATCTAGTTGCTTAATGTAGGATGTTGTGTGACTTCACACCCAGCCACTGTGGTTTGACAAAGTTTCTAACCCATTATAATATGAACCTAACCAATGACTCTCTGAGCAAACACGATTATAACAAACTGGACTTAGATCAATGTAAAAAACTTATTGTGTAAACTCAACAATGTGTAAACATTAATGTATAACCCCAAGTCAAAGTTGGGTTACAGTGTTGGACTGTTGCAAAAGTATGATAATTCTCATACTAGAGTATCCCAATGTCTCCAGATTTGCAGTAAGGTATATTCTCCTTTTGCCTATCCAGTTGTTGATTGCTAGAGCACCATGAAACAATGCATTTGACTCTCTAAACTCTGGATATTGTTAGTTTTGAGAGGAGGATAAAGAGTTAAAAACAAGAGGGGTGTGTCTGAATGAATATTTCAGAGGAGGTAGCCTTTGAAAGAATACAGGAAAACTAAAGAAAACAAAGGAAAAGAGATGCCAATTTTGTGTGGTCACTGTCAACTTCAAAGAGGGTACAGTGGAACTAAAGAGGTTTCAGAGGAGGGAAATTGAGGTGATCAAGAGATTAGCACAACTTCATTATTAGAAAAAGTTGTGATATTCGGGCCTCTTTCATCTAGAAAGATGGCAAATGGACATGATTGAGAAGTATAAAATTATGCAAGATATGAATAAAGTAGGTAAGGAGAAGCTACTTTTCCCAAAATACAAGGTGCAGATATCGTCCTACAAAATTGAATCCTGGAAAAATCAGGACAGGCAAAGGAAATATTTTTCATGTAGCATGGCAGAATTTGTTACTGCAAATTGTGGTGCTGACTTTAAGAAATAGCTGATCACTTGATAGCTGAAATGAAAGAATTTGGGAAGTATAGTAAGCAAGGTATCTCATCTCCTTTATAATATAAAAGGTAATTTTATGAATGATGGCATTCATTCTTTGATTTTCTGCCAAATGTTATTAGCAAAGAGAAGAGGCATCATGGAAGGTCATAATTTCTTACCTTCACAACTTAAGTTGCAATAGTTGTGTGCATGTGGTGTCTTGAAATCGTCACACCACCACTTTGCGCTTAGCAAGAAGATCCCATGATTGGTGGCCCTTGGTCCCATGTTGAGGGATGAGGTGTCAAAGCCACTGCTGTGAAACACCAAACATATCCCTGGAGGTAAAGGAAAGCAGGCTCAAAAATTTTTTTATAATGCTTTGAGTTACCATTTCTGATCAAAGAGCTATAGCAGGTACCAGTTATGGAAGGAGAGAACAACTTATAGTCCAAAGAATGAATGGGCTCTTGAGAGTCTTCAGAATTCCATTGCTGAAATGTTATTATCTACTATCAAGACAGTTGGGCTGAACAGAGCTACATAGCTGCTTTAAAGACATTTCATGAAAAGCATTATTTCAGGATCACGGAATGCTAACAGATTGTGTTTTGAAAAAAGGCAAGCAGTATTACAAATACACCAAGGGCATTAAATATCATGACTCCTGCTGGGAATCGGGATATTTTAGAATAATTGAGGAGACTACAAGCAGAACAAAACAAAGCACACTTACATTCTGCAATGGTGGTACCTGAAAATTCCTCCAATCCATTTTCCTTTAGGATGGCTGAGAAGCTGCACATGTCAAAGATGATAGCATTGCTCCTGGCCACTGCAACAATGAGAAAAAACAGAACTAAGCAGGGAGTCTTCATTTCAATACTGTAATGATGGCCGGGGATACACAACAGGGTTCCTTATATACTGCAGGGAGGAGATGGAACTGCCCAGTTGCCCTACATAGTAGGATTATGTGCCAGGGTTCCTCTACCCCCAGGGAAGGATGGCTTCCCTCACTGGCTGCTGAAACGTCCTACACATCCTTTAAAACAATGTCATTTATTGCCTCCCTGGGTCTCTGTTCACAATGTCGACCAGCCCTCTCAACTGGAAGAATTATGGAGAAGAGGGAATTGTGGCAGGTGCTGATTGTGGCATCATTCACAGTGTCACTGGGGCTTGAAAACCTGACACCTGACCAGTTATTAAAGATACAAAAGAGCTGGGTGTCCTTACACTGCTAAAATAAATGGCTAATGCTTTCAGCTGCTGAAGGAGTCCATACCATAAGACGGATCCAGAGCTCCATACAGGAAATTTTGTCAATTGTCCATGTGCATTACCAAAAAAGGATTTTGATAAATCCTTTAAAACAAAGTAAACAAGGAAACAAACCTCCCCAAATACCTGATCACATAAAAGGAGAATATTAGTAGCTCAGGATTGAAACGAGGGAGTCCTTGGTGCTCTGAGCTTGGTTGTTTTCTTGTAGATGTTTCATTACCAAACTAGTTAACCTCATCAGTGCTGATCAATGCACTGATGCTGCTGCCTAGTTTGGATTATGAAACACCTGCAAGAAAACAACCAAGCTCAGAGAGCACACCTGACCAGGAATGTATTTAAGATGGAAAGGGCCCTTGATAAAGACCCTCATATCATGTAGACTACAGATGTCAAACTGGCGGCTCATGGGCCATATGCGTCACATGAAGGCCATGTGAAGGCCCCAGCTCTGTGAATGGGAAAAATGCTGCAAAACGTCACATGACGGCAACCTGACGCAGCGAGTTTGACACCCATGATGTAGACTGTGGTTAAAAGCATGTGTAGAGCACAGCGATACTATCAAACAATGTTCATATCCAACCAAATCGAACCAAACCAAACCAAACCAAACCAAACCCCTTTAAAATGCTGACTGAATCTAAGAGATTGCATATAGTACAACAATAATAAATGACACATCAGCAATAATAAATGACACATCAAAGAAAACCACATAAACGACACATCAAAGAAAACCATGGCAATAGTTTCCTTTTTCGAAGGTACTCTTTCCCCACTCTGTTTCCTTTTCTTCTGTCTAAGCTGTTGAGCATGTTGACCAGAACAGCATCCATGCAACACCTGAAGACACACCTCAGAATCATATATCCCTTTTGACTGATCAACCTTTATTCTTGGTTGTATACAGGTGGGAAAGGGTTGTAAAGGGTGATTCATCCCCCCTTCTCCCTTTTGAGCTGTAGATTAATTTTAGAATAGACAGTTTTGTGGCAGCTCATTTTCCATCGACAGCACCAACATTTTGGTTCTGCTTTGGGTTGTGTGACTTTTCAGCTTTAAATTTAAAGGATGACCTCTTTGCAGCTATTATTATCACAGGTATGGTTTTAAAAAAGCACTCATTAAGGACAGATTTCAATAAAATGTGATGATAGGGCATAGTTTTCTGTGATAGGACATTCTGCAACTTTTTTATGGTTGATTTATTTTTCTTACCAATTTCAATAATGATCTGAAGAATAATAATACCATGGACATAAACCTGAGAAGTCAGAGTTGTATTCACCAAATTTCTCCAACTGCCTACAATTTTTCATCAGAATAGCTGATGTACAGATTACTTCATTCGGGCTTCTAAAAACCATGCAATTTCCAGTGCCTGGTATTGTAAATAATATAATCATACTGAATAGCAATAGCAGATAGATATACCGCTTCACAGTGCTTTACAGCCCTCTCTTAGTGGTTTGCAGAATCAGCATACCTTTAAAAATATTGCTCCTTGATTTTCACAAAGGTCAACGGAAATTTTAATTTCACCCACGTTATAGGGCTGTCCCAACACAAACAGTTGCAAAGGGTTTAAAATGGCTGAATGGCTGAATAACAGTGGTGGAATTTATTTATTTTTTTACCACCGGTTCTGTGGGCCTGGCTTGGTGAGTGTGGCTGGGGGGGGGGGGTCATGTGATTGGGTGGGCAGTTTCTGTAAGCAGGGCAATAAAGATTAGGCTAGAAACAACACCAGA
>JAEANM010004219.1:0-21115 GCA_017656035.1 Myanophis thanlyinensis
TTGGGGTTTTCATGAGCTGTATGCCATAATCATCTCAATTATGACAAATCACGGCTTGAACTATCTTGCTTTGCATGAAATGAGTCTATCTCATATATTAGTTTTACCTTTTAAGTTGCATTTACTGAAATGAATGAACTTTTGCACAATATTCTAATTTTCTGAGTTTCACCCATATGTCTCTTTTGAATGATGTGTAAAACCAAGGGGAAAATCAAACCACCAGTGGCAGGTCAAACTGCTATTATAAAATGGGAGCCAACCCCACACTCACTATCACTGATGATATTACTTATTCAGGTAATGAAACATTGCAAGCAAACATCCAAGCTCAGAAAACACCAAGGACTCCACAGTCTGATTCCCATCTTGATAGAAATAAATAAATAAAACCTCAATTTTCCCAAGACAGAGCTATATCCTTCTAAGTTGGTTTAGAACTTAATCACGATGGCATTGATTTCAAGTCCTCTGCTTTCCTTCTCAAAAAATCAAGATCATGCTCAGCCCAATGAAAAATACTGAATTCTAGTATAACAATTAAATCTTCCAATAAAATGTCCACAGAGGAAATCTGCCACAAACTGGCAAGGATACCACAAGAAACATCAACTTGGGCAAGTTATAATTTTATGCCCACATTACAGATCAATAATTCAGTTTCAAAGGCACAACGGTGACTAATTACAATACTACTGGAAGAAAACCCACAATTTAGGAGGTCAACACAAAGAAAACTCTAGGCTATGGGTCCTGATAGAATAACAATTGGAAGGGATCTTGGAGGTCTTTTAGTCCACCCCAATTGATGGAAATCACATATTTCATTACAACAGGGGGAGACCAGGATTGATGAAAATATAGAGGCTACTGATGATTTAATGACAAAATAAGATGTGTATCCTGTCCTCTTCAACTTGCTTCTGTGGCTAGGGGTGCAGCAGAACAAAATTCTCAGCCAAATGAGATACAACAAATGAGCAAGATGATGGATGGAGTATCACAATGCTAGCCCTACCTCCTTTTAACATGCATTCAATGACAAGGCACACAAAAAGGGGTGACAATTGCATCACGAAGGTCCATTATCATCTTGCATATTTTGTCTTCTTTCTGAAGAAGCACAACAAAAAAAATTTCTGGGAGGAAAAAAAAGGATTGTTGTCTCCTATCCTTCTTAACCAATCAACTCTGCAGATTTGAGAGGGTTCTATTTAGGAAGGTATAACAACACGGAGTGAATATTACCTAGGCTGTCTTTGTGAGAGGTAGGCACTCAAGTCAATATCCCCAGTATAGTTGCTTAATGGCCAGGTTGACAAAAAAAAAATATTCATTGAGCTAGCGTGGACTAATAACATGTGAATATCGCAACCCAGAGAGCCGTGGCCAGGAAAGTTAATTTTAATCCAAAGCAGCCCTGGATTTGGTTGGGGTCAGTCATGTTGTCCAAGCCATAACCTAATGGTTTTAAAATCCCAACTCGTCACTCTAAGAAAGATGGAGAGTGGTTGAAAAAGCAAAGTTTCATTGCGCAACTCATGGGCAAAGTCCTGGCAGCCACGAAACTGTTTGTTGTAACACCAAACCTGGTGTCCCTATCTCTGCTTAGGCAATGGGGCAGGAGCTAATGATAGCATGGAGTTTGCCAGCTTTCTTCTCAGGGAAGATCTTAGGAGAGACTAGGTGCATTCTGGACTGAGCAGAGATGTATTCATCAAAACACTGATCCAAATCAGTAGTAAGTAGCTCTGACTCGGGTAGTGGTTGACTGCCTGAAACGTACTGTGTAAAAGAGGCCACTCTTCACACAGCAATCCAGAAGAGGAGAGTGGATGTCATCCATCTCTCTCTCACACACAGTCCTTGCACCCATCACTGCCTTTCCTCAGAAGTGGGCAGCAAGACCAAGAAGCAGAGCCAGGAAGCTTGAAGGACCAAATCCTTAAATCCATAGTACCCGATCACTCTGGAACAGCACCATAAGATAGCAGGAACAGTGGAAATGGCTACAAATATATACTACACAGGGAAGGAGGTCATCATTGATTTGATATAGAGTGAAGACCTCCATTTTTGGGAACAGGTCCTTGATCCATTAGGGATGTTCTTTCCTAATTTTTTTTCTCGGATTGTTATGCCACTACCTCTCTTGCCTGATTGTTTCCTAGGCAATATCTCTTCCCCTCATCCTCATCCTCATCCATACATTCAATTACATTACTTTCACCTTTCGACTCATCCTCCTCTCCCAAATTCCCAGGAGAAATAGGTTGTGGGAAGACAACATAGCCGTATCATTTCTGTCTTCTCCTGGCAACTCCACACACAAGCACCCCAGGTGTCCTGTAAAGCATCTGCTCGAATTGAGAGGACAGCTGTCCCTCCTGCGGGAATCTGCTGATCTCCATCTCTTTGTGTTTTGTATCCTGATCAGGGTTGCTTTCTTCAGCTACTGGAAATCGGCCAATGCATTTTGAGTCTAATTTCTTGGAAGGTCTCACAGAATTTAAACATTTTGAAGAAAGTCACATTAAATCTCCTTCTGCAATTCTAGTCTTCTCATATGTATGTGCAATCGCTTTTTTTTTGTACATGCTTCTACCAGCTTGGCTTGTTCTTTTAAGAGGCTTTGGGCTTCTTGCTTCTCATACAAGAAATCTGTGGCGTGAGGAACAGCACTTTCTTGCCTGGGTGTTAGTAAAACCAACAGATAGAATTCATGTGTTGCCTGAAACAGACACACCAATAGAGGAGTGTGCAGCATTGCTGTAAGTAAATTCGGCAAGAGATATGAGATCAGTCCAGTTGTTTTGCTGGTAAGAAATGTAGCATCTTAAATATTGCTCCAATAGCTGGCTAACCTTTTTAGCTTCTCTGTTGGAAGCCAGAAGATGGGCAGATCAAAAACAAATTTCAATATTTAACTATTACAAGAGGGTTTTCCAAAATTCAGAAGTGAATTGACTACCGCTGTCAGTTATGACATGATCTAAAGACATTAAAAAAATTGAGCTATTTTTTGGTACATATGGGAGATCCTTGCAAGGAATGAAATGGGCCAATTTGGGATGTAACTCCACTATCAGCATGGTAATATAATTCCGCATCAGAGGAAGAAATTTAGAAAAACAGTATTCCTTGGGGTGTGTGCAGCGGGGGGAGTGTTTAGCGGTTGAAACAATCCTGCTGACTGATCAGGGATTGGCTTTGCTCTTTGACATACATGACAAAAGGAAACATAACTCCTTGTATCTCCATGGATGTGGGACCACTACCATTCTCTGAAGGCTCTTGGTTGGGTTTTGTATATCCCCATGTCCTGCTGTTTGTTGTTGTGGCACAAGTACTTCTTCTCTTGGAGGAAGAAGCATACAGTATACACAAATGTCCGTTGTGCAATACCTGCTCTTTTGCCATTGTGGAAAAAGTGCAACAGTACCTTGTTGGGCTTCCTTGGGTTCATCTACCTGGGCTCTGGAGTATGCATCCTAGTTTCTGCTGTACCTTAATTCAATCAGAGATCAACAACTTGCCTTACTGGCCCCAGCCTTCTTTTCTGTTGATCTGCCTTAGGGTGAAACTCAAAGTTGCCTGGTTGCAGGATTGTTGCTGTGTGTGAGAGAGAGAGAGGTGGGGGGAGGGAGAGAGAGAGAGAGAGAGATTAAGGACATTCATTTTCTGCAGTGTTTCTCAACGTTGGCGACTTTAAGATGTTTGGACTTCAACTCCTAGATTTCCCCAGCCAGCAAAGCTGGCTGGAGAATTCTGGGAGTTGAAGTCCAAACATCTTAAAGTCGCCAACATTGAGAAACACTGATCTTCTGGCTTGTGTGAGAGGGGGCCTAGAAGCTTGTTGTCGGAGCCTGTGACATTGTAAATGTCAAATTGAAAGAATGCTTCAAGGAGTGAGCGCTGGTGAAGTTTCCCTGAGATGCTGTCTGGAATCAAGCTGGGCATTTGCTGGCTTCGTGCTCCAACGCTTTACAAGATCTGCATCTTATTATTGTGGCTGAGACTTTTACTGGGTGCAATCTGGCTAAGTGTCCAGGGGTCTCAGGATAAAAACACAGTTCTTGATCTCTTCTTCTTTCCTTCTCTCCCAATGGCAGGGAGACCTTAGTTGCTCTGATTTGCAGGGAGTCACTGGGAGGAATGACTCAAGGGCGAAAGATAGGCTGTAGGTTTTTTTTCTCCTTCCTGTTTCTCCCCTGTCTCAACTCCTTCAGTTGGGCATCTATAGTTATATCACATCAACAGAGCTCTTCAAAGGATATTTACAGTGCTTTGCCTCACCAGTTTCATCTCTCAGGTCATTAGTCAGCTCTTCTCTGAACTGGTCATCAGGGCTCAGTCATTCCACCCTACATCATCAACAAATAAATTAAAGTCTGAAATATATTTCCTTATTCTCCATAAACGGTATTGTCCACTTGGCTGCTGCTTCCTTCAGCAAGCTCAGCACAAAAGTTATTTTGGTGTGATCAGCAAGAAATTCCACTGATCTGCCTGACAGCAACATCTCACACCAGATCTGCCTGACCAAATTATGGAATTGATCCTGGTCCTCTCCAAGATTCTCCGGCAAGCATTGGTTGATCTGTCGTGACGCTGTGGGTTGAGGCAAATTCTTCTCCAGCTGTTATGTTAGTTGTATCTTGGCATTCTGTTAAGTCATCTGTACAACTATTTGCCGTTAGTGTTTTAACAACACGGCTGCCACACTCTCAGCTGTTAGCAGGGTTCCTTGAGGATTGAATGCCATTCTTGAAATCCCTCTTTGGAAAAGAGTAGGAGATTTGCAAGACTGAGTCATCCCTCATACCTAAACCAACCAGGAAACATGACAAGATGAACTAATTCTAATTTATTGTGAGGCTACATTAGCAGAATCTTGCAAGTCTGAAAATACAAACTTCTCAATGATGCCATTTTCAACTGCTTGTTTCATGGGGGTGGGGGGGTGGAGCAGAGGTATGTGTCCTCCTTAATTTTCTTTCTCTGAGCATTAAGCCACTCTCTTTGTCTACCTGTTTTCTAGACAGTATCTCTTCCCGGATCCCCAACGCCATTCCCACATTCCATTACACCTACTGAGACAAAAAAAAATCAAAAGTACTAAAAAAAAATATCAATGGCTTCAGGAACAATGAATGTTTATTGCAATGCTTATCTCTGCTTATAAATTACTCCATAAAAACATTCAATAAGCTATGCAGATTTAACAATCCTAGCAACCAAAAGAAAAAAGGATTGTATCCCAGGCTTTGGCAATCTGATAATTTACAGAGGATGGATTTCAGCCTTCCGACTTCCCAGTCAGGATGACCAAATGGGGATCTTGATTTAGGAAATAAATGGAATGAGCTGAATATTCTAATTGTAGCTAATGAGAATTTTGTGAAATATGGATTTCTCATTTAGCAGCACCATAACTAGCCAGCATACCAGGTCCATGTGCATTAATAGAATCAATCATACAACCTATTCCACTAACTAAAACATAGCCATGCTAATGAGTCTTACTTATCAGGAGTTATATCAGTCTCCTCCGAATTATTGGAAACATGTAATCCTTTGAGGGATTAAATATTATATTGTTATATTCTCTGGTATGTTTCTGTTCTGCCTGTTTTAAGGCAGAGAAACGCAAAAAAGGATCTGGTTGTTTACTGAAGATATTTGTATCCCACATTTAAAATTAATCTTCTTTTAATCTAAATTGTCTTAGAAACTTTTTTTTAATCATAAAGTATAATATTAAGAGAATGAAGAATGCAAGCTGGGTTGGCCCTTATATAAATGACCTTCCAGCTTTCATGTGAGATCAGCGGCATTTCAGAGCAGTCCAGAAACAAAAAGTTTACCATTCTGGCACCACCACTAAAATGACACCGTCACAGCATACTTCCCATTCCAATGATATTAGCAGTGATCTGAAAGCAGTTTCAAATGTCAATAATGAAATCCAAGAGCTTTGTACGGCCCAAAGTAGTCCTTAAGATAATTGTTAAAATCTTGAATAGCAGTTACTTATAAGCATTAATGCTTGGAAATGAAACAGTATTGTATTATAACTTCTAAATCTCGCCTTGACAAGCTTTACAATTCTAAATGAGTTTCACTGTAACTACATTTGGGAGTGGGTTGTAAAAAGCCTTCTAGTGAAAGAGTCCCCTGTAGAATTGATCTAAATGCCCTCTGTGCCTTTTTTTGTCACATTCCCTTCATAACTGCACATCAATCAGCCCAACGCGGTTGATAGATCCTCTGATCAGGGTATCAGCATGTCTGTCTGGTTTTTTTTTAAAGCTTTCTGAAGGGTCACATTTACTCAGGAATTCAGCCCTGGCAGAAGATGGGGAGCGGATAAAGCAATTACAGGTCTGTAGATGAAGCTCCACCTATACAAGTGTATAAAGAGAAAAAGATAGGTGGTCCTCACGTAATGACCACTTGTTCAGTGACCATTTGAATTTACGAAAGCACTGAACGAATGGTACTTACGACCAGTCCTCATAACTATGTTGATCACAGCAACTTCCCGCAACCATGTGATTGCCATTTGTGATCTCCTTTGCCAGCTTCCTACAAGCAAAGTCAATAGAGAAACCCGGCAGGAGATTACAAATAGTGACGACGTCACATCCTCATTTAATGACCCATGGTGATGTGCTTACTAATGGCAATTGGAAGTGCTGGAAATTCGGTCGCTAAGCAGCATGGTCGTGCGATGTTGGGTTTTATGCTGCATTGCAGTGACAGAAATTCCAGTCGCAATTATTACTACTACTATTACTATCTACTAGAAGGGAAAGTGTAGGCACAATATTATTGGCAACGTTTTGTTGGCCCCGAGTATAATCACTAGTGATGCACCAGGAATGCATTTCAGAAAATTATCCTCCTTACCCTAAATATTTAGGTTTCAATTGGTTTATAAATGCTTTTCCACATTGCCAAGCTGCCCTAGGATGTTTATATATGTTTTATTTAAGTTATATTTAATTGGGAGCTGCCCAGAGTTGGTTGATAGATGAGTCGCTATGCAGGTAGTCCTCAATTTACAAGAGATCATTTAGTGATCGTTTGAAATTACAACAGCTCTGATAAAAAAAAAAGTGACCAATACTGTTTTTCACAATTATGACCACTGCAGCATCCCCATGGTCATGTGATCAAAATTCAGACACTTGGCAACTGATTTATATTTATGACAGTTGCCATGTCCTGGGATCACATGTGATCAGCTTTTGAGATCTTCTCGTAGGCAAAGTCAGTGAGAAAAACCAGATTCACTTAACAAACATGTTACTAACTTAACAACTGCAGTGATTCACTTAACAATTGTGGCCAGAAAGGTTGTAAAATGGGAGAAAAATTCACTTAACAAATGCCTCGCTTAGCAACAGAAATTTTGGGCTCAACTGAGGTCGAGGGCTACCCCTGTAAATATTTTAAATAAATAAATATGAAATCAAGGGATGCTAGTGAAAGATTTCAGCAATGCTTATTTTAAATGGAATTGTTCTCATCCTTCCACACCTAGCACAAGCTGAAATAAAAACTATTCAGACCCATATTTATTCTTTTTCTTCACCAGGAAGAAAAAATAAATGCCTTTGAGGCATACAAGAGGCCTAGAATAGTTCCTCCCCACTCCTGCATATATACGGTCCAACAGTTTACAATATTTTCTCTTTTTAAAACTTTGTGCTACATTTTTACTTGGTCATTCAATTGCCAGAGAAGGAAATGAAGTACAGATAGATAGCTGGGCTTATCTCTTCTTTTGCTGTCGGTAAGTGGAAAATGTCAATTATTTGGAAGAACATATATTAGCATGTGAGATGTTTCATTTGCATTGTTGCCACCACTGTAAATCCTTAATGCAAAATCCATGTTGGTAGAGGATATAAAGCTATTCCATCTATCCTGTCCCATTAAAACCTATTTAGTATAGAAGATGTTGAGCCAAGCACAAAATCTGCCACATAAAGGAAACAATAACTATTAACTGCCAACTCCCCCCCCACACACACAAACGTGACAAGCCTATATATCATAGCAAACATATTGTTACATGGACTGCATGCAAAAATATTGCTGAAAAGACTAAAGGCCAGAATAAGGAAAAATGTATAGAATATTCTATATAAAATATAGAAAAATCTTAACTGGGATTTTCAAAAAAGGGAATGGTTACATCAGTAGATTGATGAACTGGAAAGTTCCCATAAATAAGGTTGTATTATGCAAGTTGAGTAAATAGCAAAATTTGATAGCATTAATTCAAGCACTTATAAAAACAGAAAATGTGTTAAGTAACTCTTGATTGTCAAAACCAAATGTCACATAAAAAAACCCTTTAAATCTCGGCAAAGAATGAATGGTCTTTTGCTGTCACTTTGCTTTTCATTTCCTCATATTTATCCATGCTGAAAATGTCCAGCATGGCATATTCAGTAATGATGGTGGCTATCGAAGAAAACATGCCAACAAAACTTCTAACACAGCTACGTATTTCTTTTTATTGTGTCTTAAGATTTATAGGAATTGTTGCCTTCTGCACTTTTAATTTTTATTTATATATTCCCTTGATCATTTCTAGAAATAACACAAGGTGGTGAACATATCTAATCTTCCTTCTATTTTCTCAATAACCACAACCCAGTGAGGTAGGTTGGTCTGAAGGAGAGTGACTGGCTCAAAATCACTGAACTGGTTTTCATTCCTAATGTGGGACTAGAACTCACAGTCTCCTGGTGATTGGTCCGAAGTGACCAAGCCATCTTTCATGCCTAAGGAGAGACTAGAATTTATTGCTTTCCATTTTCTAGCTTGGTGCCTTAACCACTAGACCAAACCAGTGGTGGCATTCAGCCTGGTCACACCAGTTCTACCGAGCCGGTAGCTGCGATGTTTGGCCTCGCCCACCCGCTCCTGTATCACTCGGGCTGCCTCTGGTAAGGAAAAACTTTCATTTTAGAAGCATGTGCACCAAATCAGTAGTAAAACCTGTTGCATCCCACCATTGGACCAAACCATATTTTTTATCTGATAGGCTAAGATTATCATGCTGGAGAATATTATATTTAAACCTACTAATCACATAACGGAGGCTTGACCTGTAATTTACATAATGCTTATTCCTACCATTGTCATCCTTTTTTTAAAAAAAATAGTTGCTTGGAGCAACAAGAACAATGTGTAGAAATGCAGAAAAGGGCATGGAGAGAACAGTAGCATTTTTTTTTCTAATTCACTCCATTTCCAGATCCTAACCAAACTTTCATTAGGAGATTCTGCACCAACCCTGCAAAAATGTTTTACTGCAGTGTTTCCCAATTTGGTCACTTTAAGATGTGTGGACTTCAACTCCCAAAAGTCTGGAACTTGGAAGTCCTGAGTTCTTAAAATGGCTACAATTGACACTGTTTTACAGTTGACTTTTACCTTTTGGTTTCTGGGCTATTTTAACTCAGTTCTGACTTTTGGATAAGATCTAAAGCGATAACTATAGCCTTATATTCTAAAATGAATAAAGGGCTAAGTAGGAATTCCAAGCCACTTTTGTTCTTTCCAAGCAGCGTTTCAACCTCCCAATTTAAAACCATCCTTCCATTGGCTATAAATATAGTTACGCTTAAAAGAAAACTAGGAAAATACCCCCCATCCAAAGGGATTTTTTTTGCACATGGCAAAAAATACTGGAATGTAAATGTAAGATACTGTACTTGTCCACTTGAATCTGCAGCCTGCTGGTAGTGGGTGGCTAAAGACGTTTCATCTTGGAAAACTTCATTACATTCCAAACACTTCAGACTATGCCTGCACAACTTCGAAGAGTCTTCATCTAGAGGCATGGCTGGTGGGACAGGAGTACTTGAAGGAGCTGATATGACTGTCCCAGTTATGCTGGACTGTATCTTTGTTATGGTGTGGGTGCCCACTCCGGTGGGAATCTGAAGAATGGACGACGCAACTGAACTATTGCTCGTGGGAGAAGCGATCATCTGATCGGCAGGAACCGGTTTCAGAATCAGATGAGAACACTGCATCACCACCCCTTTCTCTTTGTGACCCCGTGCGTGAGAAAGAAGGCTGCATTTGTTGTAGAAAACAAGGTTTTTTGTGCAGTGGTTACAGGTGACTTCGATCCGCACGCTCCTCCGGTCGTAGTGTTGGGCCAGGCTTTTCTCAAGGGCAAAGGAGTCCCCGCATTCCAAACATTTGTAACCGCGGGTGGGTAAAGCGATGCCCGCGTTTATAGGAGGGCTAAGATTTGGGATATAAACTGGGACGGGGTTAACACTGCTGAGCACCTTGTTGAAAGCTTCAACGACAGAGCTCTGTAAAGAGGAAACTACCTGAACCCGAGAGACTTTTTTCGAAGGCTGAGAAGCGGCGGCAGAAATTATTGCCTGCTTGATCTGTTGCTGAGGTTTTGTGAGCACTTGGCGGAGTTCGGAGGTGGTCTGAGCACTTTGAGGCAGTAGATTAAGGTTGGCAAGATGGACTGTCTTTGGCACAAGTTTTGCACTGGCAAGGCTCGAGGCGGGCACCACCACTGTTTGCTGCTGTATAGCATTGGCAGCTTTGATGATGGCACTGCTGGCGCTTTGCACTGAAGCCGCGGATATGACAGTGGCTTTCACCGTGGTGTTGTTGGCGAGTTTCAGATTGATCACCTGTGACCCTGCCGTCTTGACAGCCGATACGGGAAGAAAAGCCGTCGCCACAGGCTTAATGGTGACTTGTTTGGGAGCGAGCTCTGCAGAAGCCACCGCATTGGATTGGAGAGGTGCCCTGGGGGGAGAAGAAAGAACTGCAGCAGAAGTCGGGGAAGACAGCAACGAGGTCACAGAAGCCACCATGGAAGCGGCTTGCTCTGGTTTCTTACCGTTGTCCAAATCGACTTCCGGCAACACACGGGTGACCGTTCTCTTGATCTCCCCCGAGGACGTCTTGATGGTTTTGATGCGCACTTTGGGGATGGCTGGTGTCGAGCCTGCAGGCGATGGTGGGGAACCTTTGCTGCTGTTTTCACTGGATATACTCCTGGGACTGTCCGGTTGTTTGACAGGGGGCTTTTTTGCACAGTCAATGAGACTCTGAGATTCAGGGGATTTGTCCACGGCGCGGGGACTTTCACTGGTATCTTTCTGCAAGGGAGAGGATCCCCTTGAATTGGATTGTGGGTCTTTGCCAGTGTCCGTGGCTGCTTTCTTAGCGCTTAGAGCTGCAATGGCAGCAATACAGGAAGAGAGTTTTGCTGAGGATTTTGCTTTAGCTTGGGAATGACTGGCAAGGGTGGCTTCTCCCTTCTCCGCATTTATTTTCCCATCCACTGCTCTGTTTTCAAGGAGTTTCTCGGAATTTTCTTTAAGCAGCTTGTCATCTATCTTCCTAGCTTTAAAGGGTTCATAGTGACCTAAAGGTGATGGGTTTGTTTCCGAGTCTCTTTTAGACACCTTGGGTTTATCAGAATTGCCTGAACCCGCAACTCCGTGTTTCATCAAGTTTTCTCCGCCAAGTACTTTTAACTTCTCATAGTCCTGCTGGGAGACAGACCTTGTTAATATATTTGCTCTGAAGTTTCCACGCACGTCCTCTTTATCTGGGGGGTCGTCCACCTCGATTTTTTCATCATCGTCGAACTCTTCAGCACTTGAGATAGGACTAAATTGGTTAAAGGCAGACTCTTTCAGTGTATTTTCTGAAATGGAGTTCTCGTCTTTGAGCAATTCGCCTTCCTCTTTATTATAACTTTCTAGAGCTGATACAGTTAAGAAACCGTTGTGTAACCCGTTGCCTGTGGAATGGTGGTTGTCTTTCTCCGCTCCTTCAGAGGAATCAATTGTCCGCACATTTTTCACAATGACACTTACACCCACGTCCGATGAGGACGGTGCATGGGAATCATCCTCCGGATGGACATTCTGCTTTATGTGGCTGTCATGATCCTCGTGGCCAGATTCAATAGCTGCCTTTGGGTCAACCATATCTGGTATATCAAAGGCTGCAAGCAGATCATCAAAGTCTGGAGTCTTCATATCTCCCATGGTCACGTTAGCTTTTTAGGAGTCAATCTGCAAAACAAAACAAACATGTTTTATGTCAGCACCATTTCTTCTTTCAAAGCACTACCTACATTTCAAACAACAACATACTCCTGATTTTTTTTAAAAAATCCACATTTTTAAAACTATCAGTGGAAATAAAGCTTATGTGGGTTTTTTTTTTAAACTGGCTATTTTTCCAGTCCTTTGTCTCTAATTTATGTTGAAAACTCACAAATATGGAAATTGTTACAATTTTAACTAATCATACCAGAAATGTTTAATATAATATACAGGTAAAACATAACAGCACATCATCAAAATTATCGAAACTACTAATTTCAGTTCTATTTAATGAGTTTACCACATTGCATTGAATGAAAAAGATAATTAGCATAGAATGTCTGAAAAAAAATACTGTATGCTTTTCACTGAAGAATTCTTATCCATATTCTTTACTAACCTTAATATTTTGAAACAGTATCATAAAAGTTTCATTGAAACATTTAAATCAATCTCAGTATCCAGTAAAGCTCAATTTGTTCAGCATCCTAACCCAAAAAAGAACTCTGTGTCCCTCTCTAGGGATAGGAGACAAGACAATACCTATTGGAGAATCATAATTACAATGTCTGATCTATACAGGAAAACAAGTTTCAGGAGAAGAATTCTTAACAGAAACAGAAATTAAAATAATAATTCTAAATAAGTATATCCAGGATCCAATGAATACCAAAGAAAGAATGACGATGTAAGTATGTTCCAGTAATGGGACAAGAATTTTTAAAAGATTTTCCTCTGCTAGATGAAGGGGGAAAGGAATTAATTTGTATGTACCTAATCCTCCTTACGTTAAATACAAAAATGGAAATTATTATGTTTAAATATGGATACATTCAAATTATACCAACATGTCCACAATGAAAAAAAAATACAATTCTCCATGCTGATGACTTAAAAATGAAATGTGGCTAGCTAGCTAATCAAGTAAGACATGTATACGGAATAACTTAATACATGCACATGTAAAAAAGCACCAAGCATACAATTCTAATTTAATTTTAGGATTATAGGGCCAATTTCAAAAGTCAACCTCAGTAGTGGGCAGCAATGTGTTAAGTAAAAAGGAAAAGATTTCCCTGTCCAGTCATGTCCGACTCTAGGGCACAGCGTTCATCTCTATTTTTTCGGCCAAGGGAGCCAGAGTTGTCCGAAGACAATTTCTGTGGTCATGTGGCCAGCATAACCCTAACCCTAACCTCTGTAGTCATGTAACAGCATTCAGAACACAGAAAGCTGTTACCTTCCCACCAAAGTGGTACCTATTAATTAACTATTAATCTCCTTGCAACTGTATGCTTTTGAATTACTAGCTTTAAGCAGGAACATATCATTCAATGTTCCAATCTTAGAATAAGTTCCCCGAGAAGGGACCTATTCCAACCAGGGAATGAACCAATCTGAGTGCTCCACGAAGTTGCTGACCCATGGATTGGTTGGTTTTGAGATCTGACCCCTTTTGTAATAAAGATAATCCTCAGCATATGACTATGACTGGGACCAGAATTTTAATTGCTAAGCAAGGCAATTGTTAAATGGGTCTTGTCTGATTTTATGACCTTTTTTTGTCATCACTGTTAAGTGAATCACACAGTTGTTAAGTGAAACTGCCCCCCCCCCTTTAATTGTTGGAAGCTGGCTGGGAAAGTTGGAAATGACGATCACACAAAAGTAACTAACTTTATTCAGAGTCATTGTAACTTTGAATGGTTGGTAAACAATTGGTTGTCACTTCCTGTACTTGGAATACAGTAATTTATTCCAAAATCAGAACAGTTTATTTCAAGATAAAAACAATCAATGATGGGACATATTGCACACCCTATTTTGTTTTGACACACATAAAGCATTTTTAAACCACATCAAGGAAATAACTGCAATGCCCGACAATCGCTGTAATCAGGATTTATAAACCAGGATTTGGCAAAATATTTCAGAGACAAGTGCCAAAATACTAAATACTAACAAGGGTGAAACTCTTGCAAAATCTTTAAACATTGTGAGATTTTGGCAATGCACAGAATCTCATGTATGCACACATGATATCTTGAAAAGCTGGATTTTTTTTTCACTTGAAGTTTGCAAAATTTGCCTGTTCTGGCTATCAAAAATAGTTTATATTTAATTTGGGGGTTTGTTCCACAGACATGATCATACATTGTGGGTGCCTCTAGTTGATGATCTCTGTTGTAAACCAGAGCGAATAAGCAGTGTTTGGAGATGGGAACAAATCAAGAAAAATACTGGTGTCTCAAAAAAAATCCTTTCTGAAATGTCAGGCATATTTTAAGTTTTGTGTCTATTTTTTTTAATTAAAAAATCCTTATTTCAAACTAATCGCAATCCATTTTAATCATAAAGGTCACTATAATGCTAAATCAAACTAGAAGGAAAAATAGCAGGTAGGGAAGAGGGAAGAAATATGAACAATCAGTTCATCTCCTCTCTTTCTCTTTTATCTGTATAAATCGCAGTTTATATATATGCTCTGAAAGCATCTACTGTGATAAACAAGTGTCATTTTAAATTGGCTTGGCAAAATTATTTGAGCAACGTATTCAGATCTGAGGTATCTGAATATCATAGGCAAAATGAAAAATGGAGTGAACAGCTTACATATCAGGTGACTCAAAAATCCTATTAACAGCAAATTATGAGGCCCTTATTTATCCACCACTCCTTGCTTCGTCCAATTTTTCCATTAGAATATCCAGCAACCAAAATATTTCCTCCAATATTTTTGCCTCTTTATTGAATTTGCTCTCCCCAAATTAGGTAAACTGACAAAACCAATGGGTAATCTTGAAAAACTGAAAAAGGGCTCCACTTAGTTTGCATTGCTGCAGTGGGTATGTAACTCACTCTCTCCAATTATTATTGCAAAACAGAGATTATCATAATTACATTTGCTGAAGGATGATCTCAGTATAAATGCCAAAAAGATAAAATAACTCATCAAATAAAATCATTTTATATACCCACATGCTAGTCATTTGCATGCATGTATGTTAAAGAGGTGCAGCAGTTTAGATTCAATTCCAAAAAATCTACCAATGGCTGCAAAGGGCATCTATCTGAGCCCCACTCATTTAAAAAGTTTCAGACTCATACTATCTTGATGAATCACTTTTTTCGAATCAAATCCAAAACACCGTACAAACAGTCCTGACTTACAACGGTTCGTTTAGTGACCTTTCAAAGTTGCAACGTCACTGAAAAAAAGTGGCTTATGGTCATTTTTCACACAACTGTTGTAAGTGGTTCACATGATCAAAATTTAGATGCTTGGCAACTGGCATGCATGTGTGATGGCTGTAGCGTCCCAGGGTCATGTGATCTTCTTTTGTGACCTTCTCACAAACGAAGTCAGATGGGGAAGCGAAATTCATTTAACGACTGTGTTAGCAAAGCAAAACTGCAGTGATTCACTTACAATTTACAACCCAGGTTGTAAAATAGGGCAAATCTCACTTAGCAACCGAAATTCTGGGCACAATTGTCGTACATTGAGCACTAACTGTACAATGCTCAGATACCTTTGGATAGTATTCCGGCCCCCCCTCCAAAATGCTATTAACTGATATAGAATCCGATGATGTTAAGACCCAAAATCACCAGAAATGGGAATCTGTGACTTCTACCACTGGTTGCAAGACATGATCTTTTGCTCCCCACTTTCACAGTTAAAAAAAAAAATAAGATGGAAGGAAGAATTCTGTTTTACTTAATGAATCCACATATTCATTGGACAAATCTTTAAAGGAAGGTTCTGCACTCTACCTTCAGCTAACACGAAAGGAAGTCCAGATTAAACTGAATGGTGGCGCAGTGGTCAGAACGCAGTATTGCAGGCTAATTCTGCCGACTGCCATGGGTTCGATCCTCACCGGCTCAAGGTTGACTCAGCCTTCCATCCTTCTGAGGATACAGTAAAATGAAGGACACAGATTGTTGGGGGCAATAGGCCGACTTTCCAAACTGCTTTGAGAGTTTTGTAAAGCAGCGATCCCAACCTTTCTGGCCCAGCAGGGGGAAGAGGGGATAATTCCCTGAGAGTGGCAGGACATTTGTGCGAGAGGAAAGCCACCACATGCATGAGGTAAGTTTCCTATGTGTGCACGTGCTAGCCAGCCACTTGCAAGGCCTGGTTTTGAACAAGCTATAACCCGGTAGTGGGCCGCGGCCTGGGCGTTGGGGACCCCTGCTGTAAAGCACTATGAAACAGTGTATGAGTGTCTAAGTGCTATTGCTATTGCTAAATAGACAGAATCCAATCCATACCAGTTTCAACCAATCCTTGTCTCTCAAATATCAGTGGGTTACTTTGTGACTATGGAAGCTCTCACACCTCACCAATGTACCGTGACCACATACAAGGAATGCAGAAAGTATTTTCCCAAACAGAATTTCTAAGTGATTGCATCAAAACACAGGTAGTCCTTGATTTACGACCACACCTGAGCCTAACATACCTGTTGCTAAATGAGACATTTGTTGAGTGAGTTTTGCCCCATTTTACAACCATTCCTTGTTAAGTGACTCAGTGCAGTTGTTAAGTTACCTATAGGGTTGTTAAATGAATCTGACTTCCCCATTCACTTTGCTTGTCAGAAGGTCGCAACAAGTGGATCACGTGACCCTGGGACACCGCAATGGTCGTAAATACGAATCAGTGGCCAAGCGTCTGAATTCTGATCACATGACCATGGGGATGCTTCAATGGTTGCAAGCGTGAAAAACATTCATAAGTCACTTTTTCTCAGTGCGGTTGTAAGTTTGAACGATCACTAAATGCACTGCTGTAAGTCGAGGACTACCCGTATTCAATCAAATAGGGACAAGTAAATAATTGCTTTCGTTTTTCTCCTATAAAAACAATATTGTCTGAAATGCATTAGTGTTGCACAGATCTAGTTCTACAATTCTTCCTCAATTATTTCTTTTACAACTTGGTGCAGAAAAGACAGCAGCTTTGTCACATTGGCAAATAAGAGTTGCTTAGGCAACAGGATTTAAGCAACCTCATTTGCTTCGTTAATCCCATTCTCCTAATGTGGAAATATGCTCTGTTAACTCCAGAGCGTAACTTCCTACATCTCTAGGTAGGAAACCATGAGAGATCAGTATAGAATAGCTTATCTTGTAGATTAAACCCTACCAAACCTTTCTTACATTGTCCTTAGCTGGGACAATACTCTCTAGTTTCCTGGCCTCAGTAAAACCATTTCTACGTGAGATTTTATTGCATCATTGCCCTGCTTCCTTTATGGAATTTTTGAGGATTCTAGATAATATGAAAATAACTTTGCAACCCCCCCCAACGTTTTCCTACTATTGCACCTATCTTAACAATTGTTTTAAAATTGTTTTTGAAGAAGGTAAGAAACAAAACCAGCAATGCAAACACTGACCTGAAAATAAGCAACTGGAATGGAGTGAGAATTGTTTTTAAGGAAACAAAATGACCCTCTAAGAATGCTCTTCTTTCTAGTGCAATATTCAATTGCAAACGGTGGACAACTCTGGGGAACTTTGCGCCACGTCACAAGTAGTTTTCTTTTGGTTTTACATTAAATTGATATTCCATTAAAAACAGCCGATACTTCAGAAGATCTTACAAAAGACTACGGAGATTATGTGGCTAGCTCACGACATATCGAAGGATGAAAAAAAAAAAGTTTTTAAACAGATTTGCTTTCATTTAGAACCTCAGTGGACACCATGTACTTTCACTGGCAGTCTCGTGCCTTCTGCAAGCAAGTATTTCCCCTCGGTCTAGCCTTCTTTGAGCTTACAAAATAGGAAACATGCCACAACAGAGCAATGCATGTTACTCAAAGTAAGTAAGATCTACTTATAAATGTTCCTGGTTGCTTCAAAGCACAACAAGGTCAGATTGCAATCACATACACACACAGAGAGAGAAATTTTAAGTATCCTTTAAAATGAACACAATGATCAATTTCAACCACTGTTGTTCTCTTCTTTCTTCGAAGGAACATAAGAGTTTCCAAATAAGAAATCTGGGATTTCCTTCATATGGCATCCAGGGTGCCACTCTTGGTGCCTTGCCAGTCTTCCTGCCCGCCTGCCTTTTTATTTTTATTTTTTCAAATTAAATAAATTCATTTTTTAAAAAAATAAATAGGAAGCCAGTGTACTTAAATAGACATGAATGTTCCTTTAGGGTCCTTGTTTACAAGAATGCAATCTGAGCCCATGGCATTAAAATATTTTTTTAGAAAACAAAAATGGTTTGTTTGCAAGTGTGCCTACCTGACCTGGAAAGAGATAAACCTTAGCCAAGATAGTAGCCAGTATCTTGCTCCAGAAGGCATGACACAGTAGCAGCTAGGCTTCTGGTAAATTGCTATAATCAGAAAAACTAATCAGAAAAGATCAAATTATACAGTGTTATTGCAACAAATAAAGGCATATCAGAGCATTTATTTCTCCCAGGTTATTGTATGGCTCACCTGAAAGTGACACTTTTGGAAGAAAAGAAGACTTTAACAAGTGTGAGGCTGAACCGCAAAACGTTTCAGGCAATATGAAAATGCTACAACTGCCACAGTGGGTTTTTAACATCCTACAATTGTTAATTGATAATGTACTTGTTACCTATCTCACACATAACCTGCAGCTGAATCACCAGCCTGTCTTCTCTTTCCCTTCCCCACGGTTCCTCCCATGTAAATCCTAAATCTGTCTCACCTCTCTGTACATCTGACAAAGGGCGCTGCAGCTACAAATGCGTCCGCCTTTTAATATAATGTGTTAGTCAGAAAAAGAACCCAGACAATGGGATTCATAAAGCATATGTTACTGTCAGGGGTACAAAATTCAGGTTCATGTTGATTTATAGCTTTATTATAAATGTTGACGGGGGGGGCTTGTCAGCTGGGAAGCTGGCAGCCGAGGTTCAAAACTTGAGTGCCACACCTTGCCCCAGCTCCTGCCAACTTAGCAGTTTGAAAGCATGAAAATGCAAGTAGATGAATAGGTACCACTTCAGTGGGAAGCTAACGGCGCTCCATGACGTCATGCTGGCCACATCACTGCGGAAATACAGTATATTTCAAAAAGAATGACCTGATTTTGAAATGTTATATTTATTGATTAGAGCACATTACAATAATGGAACAAAGTGCAAAATACTAATAAAACAACAAATTTTCAATTACAAATGCTCTATATGTCCTCCATCAACAGCACAGACAACATCAAGATGATAGCTAAACTCATCTCACACTTTTGGCAAGGTTAACTTCTTCAACTGAATTCACTGCTGCTGATATCCTGTTTTTGAACTTGTGTAGGTCATGAGGTAACCGTGGGAAAAAAAATATGTTCCTTCACGTATTCCTCACTAGAAGAAGTTGCATGGGGTCATATCTGGAGATCTTGGAGGCCAAGAGTGCAAGGCAGTGTCTCGGGGTTTCAAAATCGGGTCATTCTTTTTGAAACACCCTGTATATTCAGATAACAGTGGCTTAATGGCTTTGAAACGGAGATGAGCAATACCCCCTCTAGTTGGCAAAGAGTAGTGGAATAAAATCTGCAGGGGCTCCTTTACTGATATACAACCTTTTGCCAAGTTTTATTTTTAACTTGAAAGAAACGAGTGCTAATATATCTAGGATATATCATGGAACTAAAAATTAGGATAGCGCAGGTTGGCCAAACATACTTAATAATAGATGCTACTCTATCTTAAGAAGTTGTAAGATCCTGCAATGCAGTACTAACACACAGATTTTGGGTTATTCTCAAGCAACGAATTCAACTAGGGATCTTATTGTATATGTCATAATGCTATGTGAAATGCTACAGAATTGGAACTGTTTTATTTGTAAAAGATGATTAGAAAATATGCAACTGGACTGGCAGCTGAATTCACATAGCACACTAAACCAAGATGAGGTTTATTTGGTTTGGGTTTAGCACTGTTTAAATTCAGTCACTGTAGCTTATTTGTAAAATCATAGATAAATTATGACTTAAGCAAGAGTATAAACCAAGCTTCAGAAATGTCTATGGCTCACTGCTTAACTTAACAAGAAAACAAGAAAAAATGCAAAGAAAATAGAGGATATAGTATATGATAAATCAAAATTAAGCAAAAGAGTTATTGGGAGCAAATTTCAACTATCAAAATATACCTTGGGGAGAACCATCCTCCGGTTAAAATCATTATTTGTGATTTTTCTCCAAAGTAAACCATTGCAGATGAATATAAGCACATGAAAATAATATTTGTCTTTCCCTTGAACTAAGTAATCAAATTGTAATAATTTTATTGGTATGTTCTATTTAGATTATTATTTTTAAAAGTTTTTTGAAACTAACAGAACAGCAAAGTTTGTGAACGGTTAGATTAATGTCCTAAACTGAACTTTCCAGTTCTGTATTTAAAAAATACTTAAAACCAAAATCAAGGAAACATTAATATGCATCTTTATTACCTAAGAAGACATGTGTACAGGTGATTTTTTTCCTTACTAATATACCTAAGAAATTATATTAAAATATCCTTAATTAAAAAAAAATTAAAATGCAGTTTAATTTTTCAGTTATTGCAATTTCCCTTATTTTCAAATGCAACTGATCTAAAGAAAATATATGCGTTACATTTTCAGTGCTCTTCAATGGAAAATCTTAAACGGAGGTGGCCTGCGCCCCGGCCTGCAGTTCGGCCGGGGGGCCGATGGCTGCGGTGCTGACGGTGGGGAGAGCCGGGGTGGCCTATGCTTCGGCCTCTGCCTCGGCTTGTGGCCCGGCCGGCGGCTTGGAGCGTGGGCGGTGTCCTCGGCGGCGTCTTCGGCGTTTCCAGCGGCGTCCGCAGCGTCTTCAGTGTTTTGAGGCGGCCTCTGCCTCGGCTTGTGGCCCGGCCGGCAACTTGGAGCGTGGGCGGTGTCCTCGGCGTTTCCAGCAGCGTCCGCAGTGTTTTGAGGCGGAGGCAGCTTGCGCCTCGGCCTCCGTCTCGGCCTGCA
>JAEANM010004220.1:0-13380 GCA_017656035.1 Myanophis thanlyinensis
CTTCCTCCCTCTCCCTCCCTCCCGACCCCCCTCCCTTCCTTCCTGGCAGAAGAAGAGCGTCTACCACTGCAACAAATGCCGCCTGCAGTTCCTCTTTGCCAAGGACAAGATCGAACACAAGCTACAGCACCACAAAACGTTCCGTAAACCCAAGCAGCTGGAAGGGCTGAAGCCGGGCACCAAGGTATGCCGTGCGACCCAGGTTGGGGGTGGGTGGGTGGGCTGGTGGAGGTGCCTGCAACGGGGGCTTGTTTGCACGGGGGCCAGGATGCGTTCCCCCTCCTGGTTCAGCAGTCTTGAGGGAAATGTGTCGCCCCATCTGGGGTTCTGCCCTTCCCATCTGGGGTGCACAGTGAAAGGGGGAAGAGGAGAAAACTAGCAAGGTGGGGCACGCAGGAGGGGCTGCCCTCGCCCCCCCTGCCTTTCTTTCCTTCCGGGGAGCAAGACCAGAGTTGTGATCTGGGGCAAGTGTGGGATTATTTCTACTCCCGAATAAACGAAGGCAACTATTCTGTCCCAGGATAACGTTGCAGGAGCCCGTCTGGGTCGGTCGCTGGGGGGGACCAGAGCTTTTGGACCTGTGCCAGAGCCCATTCTCTGGGAACGTCTCTCCGTCTCTCTCCAGCATGTGATCTATTCTTTCTGTCTTCCTGTGGGCCCCAGGTGACCATCAGGGCCTCCCGAGGTCAGCCGCGGACGTTGCCCCTCTGCGCGAACGACATGCCTCCGGGCCTCCTCCAGGACGCGGCCTTGCTCTCGGCCTCTTCGGACCCCCAGCCGAACTTCTCGTACCCGCCCTTCCAGAGGAGCATCCAGAAGAAGGCGGTCCGGAAAATGTCAGAGCTTCGTACTAAGTTTCAGACTCGCCTTCAGAGAGTTGGCTGGCCATTGGTTGCTGCTCCCTCTGGGCTGATGAGAAAGCTTCCCCTGGGGGGGCTGGGGGGGGGGGGGCGGTGTGGAAGGTTCAGCCAGAGAGTGGGGCAGGTTGAGCACTGGTCGTCCCCAACTTACAACAGTTCATTCAGTGACCATTCGAAGTTACAACGGCACTGAAAAAGGGGGACCGTTTCTCACACCTGTGACCAGTGCAGCATGGCCAGGGTCGAGCGACTTGTATACTCCTATTTATGACAGTTGCGGGATCACGGGATCCCCTTTTGCGACCTCGTGACAACCAAGTCAGTGGGGGAATGCCAGATTCGCTTAAAAACTTCAGTGATTCACTTAACAACCATGACAAGAAGTCGTAAAATGGGGCAAAACTCACTTCACCGATGTTTCACTTAGCAAGATAAGCTTTGGGCTCAGTTGTGGTTGTAAGTCGAGGAGGACTACCTGTACACGCCCTGCACCTTTGGGTGGGGCTGCGAAGAAGCTCCCTGAATACCGGCCGCCATGCCGGTCCTCCGTGTTTTCAGTTTAATGCTTTGCTCTGGAAACACACGGAAGATTTCCCCCTCTGCGGCGGGTAATATTTTATCCCCTGCTTGACTGTCACTTTGTTGGGACACAACACATGCGCACACACACACACACACACACACGAGCTCTAACTCCTCCCTCCCTCCCGCCCGCCCTCTCGGCAGGAGCGTCCTCGGCAGGCAGACCTGCCTGGAATGCAGTTTCGAAATCCCGGACTTCCCTAACCACTTCCCCACTTACGTCCACTGCTCGCTCTGCCGTTACAGCACCTGCTGCTCCCGCGCATACGCCAACCACATGATCAAGTGAGTGCCCCCTCCCCCCGCGAGGCTGCCCTTCCAAGGCAGGGGCAGAGAGGGTGGGGTGGGGGCTCTGTCTGGGACCGGGATGCAGCAGAGAGTCTTGATTTGGAAAGGAAACCGGGCTGCGGGTGAGATGGGCAAGTGTGTGCATGAAGCGCCATTCACATGAGTGGAGGGTGCGCACACACATGCATCTGCCACTCACATGCCTGTGCCCAGCTGGAGAGGTTGGGGGGACCTCCGCCTCCGTTTTTCCTTGCCCCTCTCGTGTCCCCAAAGAGTCCCTAAGAGCGGAAGGAAAAAAGGCTCTGGGCTGCTGGTGCTTCTCCCTTTGTGGCACAAAGCTTTCCGTGCTGTAAGGGAGGGGGAGAATTTGGGAGGGGGGCTTCTCTCGATGTACCTTGGTGGTTGGAGCATTGTGGTTGTGTAACGACTGCTGCCTGACACTCTCTCTCTCTCTCTCTCTCCCTGCTCTGCCTCCCAGCAACCACGTCCCTCGCAAAAGTCCAAAATACTTGGCCTTGTTCAAAAACTACACTGCTTGGTAAGGCTGCATCCCTCCAACCGGTGTGTGTGTGTATGTGTGTGTTTCCCCGGTCCCTTTTTCTAGCCGGGTCTTCTCCACCGGATCCCATAGCCCTGGGGAGGGGGGAGGGGCATCCACAAGGGTCCTAACTGCCTTTCCCCCACAGTGGCGACCCCTTCCCGGTGGGTGGTGTGGGAGCGGGAGGGAGGGAGGGAAGGTGAGGAATTGTAGGCCGCAAATCCGACGCTCCCTTTGGGCTTCCCTTGCCAGCGGGGTTCGGTTGGCCTGCTCCGCTTGCCTCTTTGCCACGTCGGAGGGCGACGCCATGGCCAAACACCTGGTCTTCAACCCCTCTCACGAGTTCAGCAACGTCATTCTACGAGGTGAGAAAGGGCCCCGTCCTCTTTTCCTTCCCCTCCGGGGGCTTTTCTTGCTTCAGCCCCAGTAGAAAGATTCACTTAATTGACCCTGTGATTCACTTTTAAGAACCAAGGCCCCCCAACACAGTCGCATCACTGAGCGACAAACCTTCGGGTCCCACGTAAGGCCGTAAGTTGAGGACTACCTATAATGAGGCTCACGGAACCAAGCTGGAATAGGGAAGGTGTCCCCCCCACCCCCATTGATCCCCCATTGTCCAGCTTCTCCAACCGAAGAGAGGGCAGCTGCGCTGGGGGAGGGAGCTTTTGCTGCCCCCCTGCCCCCCCCAGTCTGTTTACGAGGGCGACTGCAGTTCTTGCCGTAAGCTGACCCTCTCTCCTTTCTGCTTCCCACAGGCCCTGCTTGGAGTTCCCATCCAAGGTAAACCATCGTTGTGCCTTTTATGTTCAGGTAGATTTTGTCCCCTCCTTCCCCCGGGGCGAAGCCTCACCTGCCTCCTCTCTCCCTTCAGGCCTGCCCAGCCCTTCGAAGGAGACGCCAATCCCTCCGTCTCCACTGTCTCGCCCAGCATAGCCGCTGCCACCACTGTGAGCACTCCACCGCCGCCTCTGCCTGAAGAGGAGGAGGTGGAGGAGGAGAAAGCCCAAGAAGTGCCGCCTGTGGTGGTGGTGCCCGAGCCGACGCCCGAGGCCAGCCGATCTCCCGCCACGGTCCAGGAGAACGAGGGCTCCAACGCCTCGAATGTCAACAGCCGCGATGGGGAGCCCTCGCCCAAGGAGACCCCCGAGCCCGTCGGCAGGAAGGAGCAGCTCTCCGTGAAGAAGCTGCGGGTCGTCCTCTTCGCCTTGTGCTGCAACACCGAGCAGGCGGCGGAACACTTTAAGAACCCTCCCCGGCGGATCCGTCGCTGGCTGAGGCGCTTCCAGGCTTTCCAGGAGGAGAACGTGGCGTCTCTGTCGGAGGGCAAGTACCTGAGCTTGGAAGCGGAGGAGAAGCTGGCCGAATGGGTCCTCACGCAGCGCGAGCAGCAGCTGCCGATCAACGAGGAGACCCTCTTCCAGAAGGCCACCAAGATCGGGCGGTCCCTGGAGGGGGGCTTCAAGATCTCCTACGAGTGGGCTGTCCGGTTCATGCTGCGGCACCACCTCAGCATGCACAACCGCCGGCCGGTGGCCCACCCGCTCCCCAAGGACGTGGCGGAGAACGCCGGCTGCTTCGTCAAGTTCGTGCAGGGCCAGATCCACACCCAGGACCTGCCCCTCTCCATGATCGCGGCCATCGACGAGATCTCCTTCTTCCTGGATGCTGAGGTCCTGTGCAGTGACGACCGGAAGGAGAACGCCTTGCAGATGGTGGGCACCGGGGAGCCCTGGTGCGACGTGGTCTTGGCCATTCTGGCCGACGGGAGCGTCCTGCCCGCCGTGGTCTTCTACCGAGGCCGCCTGGAGCAGCCGGCCAACGTGTCGGAGACGATCCTGCTGGAGGCCAAGGAGAACGGCTTCAGCGACGATGAGATCATGGATGTCTGGTCATCCAAAGTCTGGCAGAAACACACCGAGCAGCAGAACAGCAAAAGCATGCTGGTCCTGGACTGCCATCGGACGCACCTTTCCGAAAAGGTCCTCTCCATGCTGAGCTCATCCAGCACTTTGCCGGCGGTGGTGCCGGCCGGCTGCAGCTCCAAAATCCAACCCTTGGACGTTTGCATCAAAAGAACGGTGAAAAACTTTGTGCACAAAAAGTGGAAAGAGCAGGCCAAGGAGATGGCGGACTCCTCCTGCGACTCGGACATCCTCCTGCAGCTCGTCCTGTGCTGGCTGGCCGAGGCCCTGGAGGTCATCGGTGACTGCCCCGAACTGGTGCAGCAGTCCTTCCTGGTGGCCAGCGTCCTGCCCGGGCCGGACGGTACGGCCAACACGCCCGCCCGCAACGCCGACATGCAGGAAGAGCTGATCGCTTCGCTGGAGGGGCAGCTGAAAATCCACAACGAACTGCAGGACGAGGAGGGCGATCTGAACAACGACGTGGGGGGGATCCCGTCGGAGGAATCCGCCAACCCCGAGATCCTCCACCAGCTCTTCGAGGGGGAGAGCGAGACCGAATCCTTCTACGGCTTCGAGGACGCAGATCTGGAGCTGATGGAAGCGTGAACGCCGAAGGAGGCGGGGGAGGGGCTCCCCAGAATAATGGGAATCATTAATTCCTTCTCTTTTTTAAAAAAATCCATTGTTGGAAGAGACCCCCACTCCCCTTTTTTTCTTTTCTTTTTATTTTTCTTTCCCCCTCTTACTTCCCCGTGGATTTGTGGCTACGGGAGACAAACACCGCTGGTGACACAACTCACAAATCTTAACAATAGCCATGTATCCTCTTACGTCCTTCAGCAAAAAGGAAAAAAAAAGAACAAAAACCACGTGTTTTTCTCCTCACCCCCCCACCCACCCCCTTGAAATCACTGTTGTGGCATTCCCTGGAGATATATATTGTGGGTGGATTTCTAACTATTTGGTTTTCGTTTTGCATTTTCCTTTTTACCTCACTGTAATATAGTTTCTGGGTTTTTATTTTGTTTGGGGTTTTTGTTTTTGGTTCGTTTTATACTGTGCAAAACGAGTTTTTAATTCTACCACATTATCAGTGTGACTTTTTTTGGGGGGGGGGGGCAAAGAGGAAGGACAAGGAAAAGAGAGATACGGAGCGGATGGAAGACTTCTCCGTCTTGCTCTTTCTGTTGGCCGTGCTAAGCAGCCGCTTATTTCATTTTCTTTTTTTTTCCCCCTATAACACTTGGACCCGGAAACGTAGAATTTCTGGAGTAAAAAAATTTTTTTTTTTTTTAAAAAGCTATGAATAATTTACTTTGAAAAAAATGTTCCGGAGCTGCCCACAAAAATAATTGGAAGGTTGCTTTACGGAGAGGAGACGAGAACAAGCAATTCAACGCAGCAGGCATTATGGTTTAGGAGAGGCAAAAAAACCCCCAACCCCCTCCCTCAATGTTTTTGTACGAAACTTGGGACATGGACGTTAAAAGCAAAGCAAAAGGTCACTTGTAAGGGGGAGCCACCCCCCCACCCCCCCGATTTCATAGCAGTCGATCTCCCCAGGGGTGAGTGAAACCGTTTCTCTGAGTTGCTACCAAGAGAGCGCAGTGAGGGAGGGGGGACATTTCATACCCCACTGCGACCCCCCCCTTTCTCCGGCGGCCGATCGCAAGCGGATTCTCTTAACGGACACCCCTCCCCCGACACCGCCTTCTAAAAACTCTGCAAGCTACTGACTGACGCCTTTCGCCGAGAACACTACGTTCCCCCCCCGACCCCAAGTGCTGCAACTTGAACCCCAACTGACGTGCACAGAAAACGGGGGGAAGGGGGGGGAATTCCTGTTTTATTTTACACTGCCAGCATAAAAAAAAAAGAAAAAAGACAAACCCAGAGACATTAAAAAAAAACGAGAGATGTTTTTTCTACTGTTTGCATGTTTGAGAGTTTTTTTAAAATTGTAACGTATTATGGTCTAAATGAGAAGACATTTTGACACATAGAAAAAAAACAGCCCGCCACCCCGCGCGCCCTCCTCGCTCATCCTTGTACATCTTTTGTTTTTTTTCCTTTTGAGGCTGGGGGGGGGGGTGTTTAAAAATCAAACCCACCCCCAATCTCTCCCTTCTCCCCAACTCCCCCCCCCCCCCCGAAGGCCAAACTCAAGGGAAGCAGGAAAATAGGGGTGGTTTGACCTGTAAATGGTTCATCTTTAAAATGTACATATGTGGAACATTTAATAAAACCAGGGAAATGGATTTATAATAAACACGTGTTTTCATTCCAGAGAAAATCTTGAGGGCCGGGAAGGAAACAAAAAATCTGGCTTTGAATTGCAGCACGTTCACAGATTGGACTTGGTGCGGTTTTGAGGATTCATCCTGGTTTCGTTTCTTGAACAGAAAGGTTTGGCTTTTTAGGGGCTCTGAAGACCCCCGTGCCCATCCCTCAAACCCCCGTAAGGTAATGCTGGTTTCGTGTTGCCTCTCGTGGTTGTTAACCAAGTTTAGTTCCCTCTGTGATTAGGTGAATTTGTCCATCTGCAGGTACGGTAGACCTATTTCTGACAGCACCTGAAATCAGGCGCTACAACTCCCAGGTGGCCCTGACCACCTGCTTCATAAGGACTCTGGGTATGACTCCCCTCTCCTCTCCATTTCCTCTTCAGATGAGGAAGAGACTCCCACGCTGTAAGATCTGAAAGTACCGCCCTCTAGTGGCTCAGCAAAGTCACTGGAATAGATTCTTCCAAGCTGTTGCCCCCCCCCTCCCTCTGGTGGCTTAGCGTGGTCACTGCAGCTCCTACAGATTTTGCTTTTGAATGAAACCAGCAGGATCACTGGGTAGTTTGGCAGGAGGGGGATGGCATGTCTGAATAGCCCCCAGACCCTTCCATGAAGAAAAGGGAGCACTCAAGCTACCTATGCTACAGTCCACAGAGTTCCTGGTTGGTGTTGCTAGGTAGAAAATCGGCAGATAACACCTCAATAAAAGTAGAAAGTGCTTCAGGTAGGAGCAACCAAAATAGTTTTAACTTCTAGGCTGGTTTGGAACTCTTGCTGCGCTGGCCGGGCATTACGGGAGCTGAAGCAACGAAGGACCCTTAAAAGTCTTGAGAGAGGAAAAAAAATCCACTTGAAACTGAAAATTTCTAGAAAATTTTTCACACAGAAGAGTTGTGTACACAGTCCAGCATCTTTATTAATCAAAGAGTATAACAGTATAACAAAGGATTTGGGGGTGGGTGGATGTTTCTGTCTTCCAACAAATAAGAAAAACTCTGCTTTCTGTTTTCATTCGAAACCACTGCAAGAGAGAAAGGAAAAAGGGGAAGAAAAAGAAAAAACCAGCCACATATAACAGCAGGCAAACATCCCACCGGTCTTGAAAACAAATCTTAGGGTAGGAAGGGAAAGAGACCCCCGGAGTTGTGGGAAGAAGACCACCACCTGGCAACCTTACCTGATGAGGTGAGCAATCTCCCAGTTGGTCTCCAGGGACAGGGGTCCTTCTACCACCACGCCTTTCTCAGTAACAGTGGTGATCTCGTACTGAGGAGGGAGGACAGAGAGGGTTAGGGTCCTCTCCTTGGCCTCCTCCTCCACCTTCAAAGGGAGACCCCCAGCATATGCTGGGCTGGGGAAAGAACACTCCTATTGCCCCTCTCTTACCCGGTTGAACGAGCGGGCGTCCCGGTAGTAGAGAATCTTCATACACCGTTCAATGAGCGCTCTGGCCTGCTGCTGGGAGAGGCTGGGGGTCTTCTCCAGAGCCTCCCTCATTAGCGGCTGCGATGAGGGCAGAAGAAACAGGAGGGGGTTCAATGGCACAACTTTAAAACTCTTCCCCCCTCGCCAGTCACTCAAACCCATCTCTGGCTTGCTTGAATAAGCCACAACTCTGCATGAGACACTTGAAAAACGAGACCGACTAAAACTGGCAAGACGGGGCACTGATCTCAAGAGAAGCCACGATGGCTCAGCACAAACAATTCGTAACCCAGGATACCAACCTCACTGGATTCCCCACCTCCCAAAAATATGGCAGTGAATCTACACTGCCTTGTGCCCACCTGTGCCACGTAAGACCCGTATCCGGTTGCCAACGAAGGAGCTTCATACGCCACTCCCAGCATGTCGACGTAGCCTAAGAAGCTGAGGGGAGAGGTTGAGGGGGCTGCCACGGCCAAAGCCCCTCGCCCCATCCACAATCTCCAGTGAACCAATTGGAGGGGAGAGCTGTCCTCGAGCTTCTCCCTCTCCTCTCCCCCCACCCCCGTTCCCGGCCTTACCTTTCCCCGTGGGAATAGCCGCCGATGACCACTGTGTTCCAAAGGGGATTCATCTTGGACCGGTGGTTGTACATGACCCGGGTCAGCCAGGAGTGAATGGCCTTCGGGCTGTAACTGTGCCCGTCACCTAGAAGATCCTCGTCAATCCTGCAAGACGCAGAGGCCCAGCTGAGACGCTGCTTTCTAAAGCCAATAACTGACCCTCCCCCAGCCCCTCCCTCTCACCGTCCAGGCCCCTTTGCGGGGTCCGAGACCCCAGTATTTTTTATTTACAGGACTGCTATAGGAAGTGTGCATTGTGACGTTGATTTTGGGGCTCCCGCTTGGAAGTTCTCAAGAAGTTTGAACCTTCCCGCTGATCAAAATCAGAAAGGATCATCAGGAACCACTTCACAACAAATCAAAGCCGGATTGGGTTGCTTCTTTTGAGTATCAGGGGTCTCCCAACGTGGCCACTTTAACACTGGTGGACCTCAACTCCCTACGCTGGCTGGGGAATTCTGGAGGTTGAAGTCCACCAGTCTTCAAGCGGTCAGTCTGGGAGACCCTGTCTTAGTCCTCCTCCTTTCCTGGTTTTCAAGGCCAATTCAGGGGGTGAAGGAGCCAGCTGGAGGGGACCCTGAACGTCCACTGTGGGTCGCCCGGCCACTTACACCATTTGCTCCAGGACTTGCTTGAGGTACTGGAAGTCGGCGTAGTCCCCCGAGGCGCCTAGGACGGTGCTGTCGTTGACCTTCATGATGCGGGAGAGGTTGCGGAAGCGGGCCAGTGAGCCATAGGAGCCCAGCGTGTCGGCGGCGATCATCACCCCTCCCTCGAACTTCAGGCCCAGGACGGAGGTGCCCGTTACCATGGGGCTCCTGGGTGGGTGGGTGGGGGATGGGAAGAGGGGTAGATTGGCAGGTAGGTGGGTGGATAGAGGGATAGGGAGGGAGGGAGGGAGGGAGGAAGGAGAGAAAGAAGGAAGGAAGGAAAAGATGGGTTGATTGCCAATGCCTACAAGGGGGTCTGGAAATCTGGATGACCCTTCCCTGCATGCTGGGGGTGCTACCCCCCACCCCCATCGCTGATCCAGAGACACAAGGGACCCCCTGCCCACTTTTCCCTCTCTGAATCCTACCAGATCCTCCAATCCCAGTCACGGGCTGCTCCTTTGCAATATAATGCCTGCGGTGGAGCTTCTCTAGGTTGGGGCAGTCTATCTTGACAGGGACTCAGGCGTGTGTGGTGGTGGTGGGGGCTCTTTAATTCAAAGCTTGGGGGAGGGCCCCCCCCTACAGATCCAATAAGGGAAAGTCCTCCTCCACCCCCACCCACCAGATGACCGTTGGGACTACAACTCCCATCCCACCCAGGGAGGAAACTCTAGTCCAGCACAGAGGCAGAGCCTGACTTGCATGACGTTACACCCCGGGGGGGGGTCTCCCTGGTGGGAAGGGGCTTCCCTCTCCCCTCCCCCCCTCCTTACAGAGTCCGCTTGGAGGCCTCGCTCTGGGCCCTTTGGGTGTCCTGGGTCGGGCTGCCCAGTGGGAAGAGCCTCCCCGGGGCGGGACCCCCGGCCCAGAGCAGCGAAGGCAGCGGCAGCATCGCGGGCGCCTCCATCTTTTCTTTCTTTCTTTCTTGTTCCCGGAACGGAGGCAGCTTAGTCACGGAGCAGGAAGGGCGCATGCGCAGCAGCAAGAGGCGCTTCTAAATTGTCCCCGGCGGCGCTCCGTAGGCCGGCCAAAGAGGCGGCGCCGCCATGTTGGATGTGGCGGATGCGAGGCCGGGAAAAGAGGCAAAGCGGCTCATATTTTACTTGGGTGGGGCAAAATTTCCCGGGAGGGGGAGAGACGAGCAGAAACTGGGAACCCGACTCATCTCCCGAGAATTCCCGTTATGAATTCTTTTCGGGGGGGTCGGGAAGCAAGAAGAAAGTTATCCGGCAAGGAGAGCGCCACCTTGAACATGGCGGCGCGGGATGCTGGAAGAAGCACTTCCGGGTCAGGGGACGCTGCCCGTTTCCAGGAAGGCGGATGGTGGTTTTTTTTTGGGTTTTTTTTTTGCAAATGGTTTTGGCACTCTCCTTCACCCCCCGCCCCCGCCCCCCCCGCGAGTGAAGTGTGTGCAACAGTTAAAGTGTGTTGGTGGGTCCCTTGCATTGGCATGCAATGGCGCTGCAAGGGAGCAGCAGCAGCAGCAGCAGCAACCATGGGGGTGGGGTGGGGGCAAGGAGGAGGAGCACGTGTGGACGCCCCCCACTGACTTTGGGCGCTGCAAGCCAGCCTGGGACCCAGCACAAAGATAAAGCCCGTCTTTCTTATCTACTTGGAAGGACAGAGCAGCTGGGAAAGCCCAGATTTCAGGCCAGTCCCAGCCTGGGATGGATACATTTATCATTAAATATGTGGGCAAAGATGAAAAAACTCCCTTTGGGGCTTCAGATGCAAGGACACTGTGAAACGAGGCTCTCCTGCCAAAGGGAAATATGCAGAGTAACAAGAGTAACAGAGTTGGAAGGGACCTTGGAGGTCATCGAGTCCAACCCCGTGCTCAGGCAGGAGACTCTAGTCTACCCCATTTCTGACAGATGGCAGTCCAGTCTCTTCTTGAAAGCTTCCAATGATGGAGCTCCCACCACTTCCGAAGGCAACTTCCATTCCATGGGTTGATTGTTCTGTCAGCAAAATTCCTCCTTATTTCTAGGTTGAGTCTCCTTGATCTGTTTCCATCCATTATCCCTTGGCAGGAACGTTGGGTTGCTGGTGGTCAGCTCGGGAGGGAGAAGGGAGAGAGGAACAAATCCAATAGCGAAATAGTTTTAAAACCTATTTAAGTCATTGATAATGTTTGTGGATGGCTGTTTGGTGGGACCTAACCCTCTCGGAGGGCTGCAGGCTTAACATTTTTATCAACTGAATGAAGCAAGAGTGCTGGCTTTCTCCCAACTGCTTTCACGATCAGGAGGAGAATAAGCAGTGTGCAAGTTTTGGCGAATAAGCCCCAATTGTGTGGGCAGAGGGAGATAGGAAAGTAGCACTGTTTTTACTGATCCATTCGGTCATTTTTTCCCCCGGTTTTTTTTTTTTTTGCTTTGCCTGGGAAGAAGAAACCTTTTGCAACATTGCCAATCTCATTCCAACTGCTTCTACTTCAGAGCACCAGCCGGAAACCAAAATATGACCTTGGCTCGCTTCTTGCTTGTTCGCATACCTGCTCCCTCTCCAGGCTGCTGATCTCCTTCATCTTTCATTGAAAAACCAGCCCTTCGGCCCTCCAAAGTCCATTCTTGGCGCATGTTTTTTTCCAGTGCTTTTCACCAGTAGAAAAGAAAGTGACAGCGGGCTGATCTGATTTGACTTAACAAGCTCCCGATCGCCCAGAACATAATTGGGGGTGAGCCGTTTGGGAGAGTGACGTGCCACCCTGAATCCCTTGGGGGGGGGGAATGGAGGAGAAGGGAAGCAGGATTTTATTTAGGCTGCTCTCTTTTAAGGGACAAATGGCTGGAGAGAGGATGGGATGGCTGTTCCCACCAGAGAAGAAATTTCTGGGTGCCCCTTTGCAGCAGTTCCTAAGAGTTGCTTTGACCTTTGAAAGCTCCGTGCACAAAATGCGGTTGGAAAAAAAAAAGTTTAGAGGCAGCAGGGAAATGTTAAATGACCAAATAGGTTGTGCATGCAGTAAATAAACACCTTTGCAACACGCAGGAAGCCTGCATTTGCAAACATGCAGCAAATAAACATTTGCAAGGAGATTGCAACAGAAACTCTCTGTGTGAAACTTAAGTCAAGATGCCCCCAATTTGTAATCTGGGACATACTGAGCCAGCCAGGAAGGGGGGGGAGAGCTAATCTCCAATTGCTTCTGTCCTCTGCAGAGGTTGAAGACTTCAATGCGAGCCTTTGTCATGGGTGGATGAGCGATTAGAAAGAAACTGAAGTTTCCTCTTAGACCTGGCATTGTTCTGCAAAGCCGCTGAACTCAAAATGGATTCAGGATCTATGTCGCCTTTGTTTCCCTTCACTTACCAAAACAAATAGAAGGTGGGAAGAGGTCTTTTTCTCCAACCCTGAATCCAATTGGAGGTGCCTGATTGTATACCATCAAGTCACTGTCAACTTTGACTAGTTAGAGTAGACAGACAGACATATTAATGGTCTTCCGCTCGTGTTTCCTGTTGACTTGAAAAAAATGTTCAGGACAAGAAATGCAGAAAAATCGTATCTTAAGATATAGCAGATCAATCTCCCACCAAAAACAGTGGGAGAAACAGTCTTGAAGAGGGACATATATCAAACCCAAACCCTTTTATTTATATTTATTAAATTTGTATGTCACCCATCTCACCGTCCAGTGACTGCTGGCTGCAGCAAACCAACATATGCTTAATTTCTTCTCTTTGGCAAAGAAAAGTGAGGCTCTCCTTGAAGGATGCAGTTCTTATTAGATCAGAGCTGGGAGCAGGTCTGGTCCAGTGGTGCCTGCTTACTGGGAGCACTGGGCAGTGGGAACTCCAGACAAACCAGGGAAATGAGAGGAAACAGAAAACTCAAAATGTTGTCCAGGCTTTCTTATCCAGAAGGAAAAATGAGGGAGGGGTGGTGGTCAGTTTTCCATCCAGCTGGGGAATTCTGGGAGTCTTATCAACTTCAAGAGTTGCCAATGTGAAGAAACGCTGCTCTGTGGACAGTGCTGGGTGGACTGGGTACCAGTTGGGCACCATGGACCCTGATAGACTGTGGGCCAGTTGGGCACCATGGGCCATGATGGGCTGTGGACAAGATGGGCACCATGGACCATGATGGACTGTGGACCAGATGGGAACCATGGGCCCTGGACCTGGTGGACCATGTATCAGTTGGGCACCATGGACCCTGATAGACTGTGGGCCAGTTGGGCACCATGGGCCATGATGGGCTGTGGACAAGATGG
>JAEANM010004221.1:0-21114 GCA_017656035.1 Myanophis thanlyinensis
GCGGCAAGAATTGTTTATGCAAAAAACTGGAAAGATAAAAATCAACCACAAAAAGGAACTGTAATGGGAAAAATTCTCAAATGTGCAGAGCTAGATAGCCTAACATTAAAAATGAAAGGTAAAGAATGTAGAAATGTGTTTCATTTGCCCCCAAATGGGAACTTTCAGAATTTTGCTTTTTCAGACCAATATGCAGAAACTTGGCCATTATTCAAAATTCATAGTTCTCTAACTTTTGCAACACAGATCATCAATATTGTCATTTTAGAAAATATATCATCAAAAAAATCTGCTTTAAAAAACTGAAAGCTGTATGAAATGCTCTAAAATAGAAAAAAATGGTTTGCTAAAACCAACCATGAAACAGATTTATAAATAAAAATTCTTAAGTTAAGGAAAACATATTCCCAAATACATTCCATTTTGGGATGAGCTTTTCAAAAAAGATCAAGCTTAAGGAGATGCACTTGACCAATGGCCACAAGGTGACATTGGGAGAACCTCAAATGGATCAATTTGCACCCTCCCTAGAAGTCTCTCTCCTCTTTACTCTCCTCCATCCATCTCCATCCTTTGCTTGTACAGGCAATGCTTCGCAGCAGCCAGCCCCTTGTGGGGCCCAACCGGAAACGCTGCCATGAGGATGAGCTGCTCTTGACCACCGTCCTGGAGGGTGGGGAACGTGGCTTCATCCTGGACACCAGGTCACTGCAGGCTGCAAAGCAGGCCCGGGTGATGGGTGGTGGCCTGGAGCATCGAAGCTGCTACCGTGGCTGGAAGAGACTGCACCGAGCTCTAGAGAGGTAAGTCCTTCTATCTACTTGTTCCCTAACTGTCCCTGATGGGAAGGTATTAAAAAGAAGCCCCAAACAGGGCCTATCTAAAAATATTCTGAAAGCACCATGGAAGCCTCTTTCCCTCTTTAAAACAGACTTCTGTTGTGCTTTCAGTGTATCATGACCAGGAAAAAGCAAAATTCAAAAACCCACAACACAGGGAGCTCTCAACAAAGTTGGCCATTGATCAAAAGATATCCTGGGAATTCCTTGACTTTGGTGTGACCCATGCCTCTGATGCTAAGCAGGGTGAAGTAGCTTGAAAATGATTCTTTCCCCAATTAATCATTTTCAAGCTGGTGTCAAGGATGATCTGTGAAAGACTAGTGCTGAGGTTAGATTTCTTATAATCTTGGCTAAGAATTATTTAATAATATGTTTCTCAATCAGCCCTGAAATCTTCCAGAAACAGTGAGAATTGTAGACCAACATATCTGGAGGGCATTAGGTTAACATATTTAGCACTGTCCCTGATTAATAATGGGATTCTTCTCCATTGTTAAAGAAGCTATGGAAGAAACCAGCCTCATAACCCCAATCACTGCTCTTTGTAGATTGCTTAAAGTGAAAGGACTATTCCATAAAACAAATATTTTATTTTTTGATAAAGTTGATGATACTTTATTAGTTAAGTGACTACCTGGGAAAGAGATTAAAATAGCTAACTCAGGTGTGTCCAAGCTTGGGAACTTTTAAGATCTGTGAACTCCCAGCTTGGGAATCCTGAGAGTAGAAGTCCACAAATCTTAAAGTTCCCAAGTTTGGACAAGCTTGCTCTAACTGATACCTGGAATAACCTGACTATGTATTCTCCAGGTGATCAACTGGCCTGTAATTTCTTTTACAATTCTTTCCCATCACAGATTCCCCCCTTCTAGTTAGCAAGAGGGAGAGTAAAGTTCTTCAGTCCAAAGAAGATTCATGTGCAGATTTTCAACATCATCAAGCCCTTTAGCAGTGCTGGTTAAAAAAAAAGAATAAGGGAAACAGTACCTGCTAAAAAGGGCTCACTCTCATACTGGCAGCCTCTTTCACCTTGTGTCTTAATTCTGATCTGTAGAATTTTTCTAATGGCCCATGTTGATGGAACATTTGTCCAGCACAGTAGTTGAAAATAAAATATAATATAAAATCCTGGTCCAGCAAGGGAATAGAAAACAGGAACAAAAAATAATATGCTCTCAGCCAGATTTTTGCTTTCTGCAACAAAGGATGGTTTCTGAAGTTGAGATTGGTAGGCATTTTTATTTGGTGGTGCTTATATCAAAGTGGCTTTTCCTATCCAGAAAGATGGACACCTGTGAAAGTTTAAAGTCACCTCCCCTATTAATTGTAACTCACTTTCTCCAACCAGACAAGCCTCGTCCATGAGAGAGGCCCCTGACTGAGCTTCAGAACTCTATGACCAATTCACTTCACCCTTCTTCTCTTTCTCCTCCCTTCCCATCTCTCAGGGGTCGCTCCCTCCAGGAAAGCTTCATCAAGCTGGTAGAAGCCTGCAATGACCCTTCTCCCCAGATGGACCGCTGGCTGAGCAGGCTGGAAGCCTCAAAGTGGTTGTCCCATGTTAAGGAAGCCTTGAATGCTGCCTGCCTGGCAGCCCAGTGCCTGGAAAGGTAGTATTGCATTTGGTCTTTCCCCAGAAAGAGTCTGGAGAGGAGCCCCTAGGAGAATATGTTTGGGCAAGTCCCCTCTGCACCCCAACCTTTTGGGATGGGCTCATGTCAGGGAGATGGTTGTGTAACCAGAAATTCTGTGTCTTGCTCTAGAGAGGAGGCATGTGTCCTGGTGCATGGAGCCGAAGGAAAGGATGCCACCTTGTTGGTGACAGCTCTTGCCCAAGTTATCCTGGATCCAGCCTGCAGGACATTAGCCGGCTTCCAGGGACTGCTGGAGCGGGAATGGATACAGGTACTAGCAGGAGGCAGTGCAAAGGGAATTGGCATGCTGGCTGTGAAATTCTGGGAAATGAGGTCCACACTTCTTAAAAATTGCCATGGCTGGAAAACAAGGAAGTACATCTTGTTCTTTTTATCTCAATAGTTCCTAGTAGTAATAGACAGAATTTCAAAATTGGAACTGATTGTAATTCTAAGCACAGGCATAGAATATTTATGTTATACATTACTCATCAGACTCATCAGATCAGCTTACAAAATGGAAGTTAAGGATTCCTTAGCCATGGCTTAGTGTGGTGTGATAACACAGCCACTGAATATTATCATCAAGCCAGTGCGGGGAGCCTCTGAGTCTCCAGATGTAGCTACAGTACAACTTCCATTGTCCCAAGCCTTTAATTCTATTTTAATAGAAAAACAGGCTGGTGTGACACAAGTGGACCTTTGACCATAAGGCAGAACAGTTTAATTCTTAATGGTATTTATGGGGATCTTTGATTGACTTCATTGACACTTGATTCTTGTTGAAAGCATTGTCTCCTGCCCTTCCCTCTCCCTGGATGTTACTGGTAGAGAATCAGCTTGGAGAATCAGAAAGCCCCTTTTCTGCTTCTAGCTGCCAACCTTTTTGTTTTTCCAGGCCGGGCACCCCTTCCAGCTCCGCTGTGCCCACTCTGCCTATGCGCATGCCCGGCTCAAGCAGGAGGCGCCCACCTTTCTCCTTTTCCTCGACTGTGTCTGGCAACTGGGGCGCCAGTTCCCCTTCTCACTGGCATTCAATGAGCATCTCCTGCTGGCACTCTTTGAGCATTGCTACGCCTCTCCCTACGGCACGTTCTTGGGCAACAATGAGAAAGAAAGGTAAAGCAGGAGCAGGCCAAGGAGGGGACAGGCAGGATAGAGGGTGCCAGCCTGGGAGAACAGGGTAAACTAAGATGGTTCAAACTTCAAAGACTCCTGTCAAAAACTGGGAATTTTGTGCCAGCAAAGACTCTGCCTCCAGCCTTGAAAGACATGGAGGGATGGCCTTGCACTTAATTTGGCCTCTTCAGATATCTCAGGTGAAGAAATCTGAAATCTTAGAAACCACAAAAGATATCCTAAGCAACCTCCCACTGCTAGAACTCTCCTTATACTTTCAAGAAATGAGATGCACAGGATTTCAACATCAGGACATGTTCTCCAGGAGAAAATCAGCCTGGGGGGTTGCACCACAGAACAACGGTTCAGAGAAGTCTGCAGTGTATGGTCAAGATGGCAGTCACAGCAATGAGATCAAAGCTCACCTATTTGTGTACATCATGCTTTAGTCATACTTTTACAGTCACCAAATTTGACTTTTTCCACCAAATCTTGTGAACATCCCTACCAAAGCTCTTTGCTTGTTGCTCCAGTTCAAGACATAGCATTAAATAAAAACAAATCCTGTTTGGCCAGTCTTCCTTGTAGCTTGGAGCCCTATTCATAAAAAGCAGTAAGTCTACTTCTGGTTTATGGATTCTAGTCAACCATGGCTACTGAAGGGAAAAGTGCAGATAGTTCTCAACTTATGATGAGAAATGGAACCAGAATTTCTGTGCCTGAGCAAGGTGATAAGTGAGTCACACCTGATTTTACAACCTTTTCTGCCACAATTGTTAAGAGAATCACTACAGTTATTAAGTGAATTGCATGGTTGTTAAGTGAATTCAGATTCTCCATTGATTTTGCTTGTCAGAAGCAGCTGGGAAAGTCACAAATGGCAATCACATGATCCCAGGAAACTGCAAGTACCATAAATACATAACAATTGCCAAGTGCCCAAATTTTGATCACATGACTGTGGGGATGTTGAGGGCTGTTGTAACTTTGAAGGGTTGCTAATAAGTCAAATAAGTCATTCTTTCAAATTTTTACATCTCCAACAACCCCATTTGAAATAAGTTGTGCCCACATGAGGGAAGGGATATCTCAGCACAAGATAGGAACAAAGTCTAAAAATGTTGAATTGCATTTGCTTCTGTCAAGTCAAATATCCAATTGTAATTTTGTGGAGCATTTGTTCCCCTATATCAGATTAATGTTGTATTCCTTCTCTAACATGGCGGGCTCCTGGTGATTGGGAAGCTGGCTATGGACCTCTGGGAACTGAAGTGCACACATCTCCAAGTTGCCCAGGGTGCTAAACAGTGCTCCAGGCCTATCCAATGAGGGACTAAAATGCTACTGGCTTCCCTGCAGGAGGTTGTGTGAAATGAGGGAGAAGACGCACTGCCTCTGGCCCTGGATAAACCGTGTGGAGAAGTACCTGAATCCCCTTTACATTTACAACCCCCTGGTCATCTGGCCCTCCGTGGAGCCACAGAGCTTGGTGCTCTGGCAAGGTAGGGGGACCACCTGCCATTCCTTTTACTTATTGTCCAGAGCTTTGGAACAAAGCACTCTCATGCAAGACACATCGTAATTTGGATGAAATTAAGCCTTCCAGATTTCAGAGTTTCATAGACCAACAATGTCAATATGATTTGCTCAGTCTGGAAGTTGAGTCATGGCAACTGAACTTATTTTCTTGTTGGTTTAAGACATTTTGCTGCTCCTCCAAGCAGCTTCCTCAGTCAGAGCAAATTGGTTACACAGTCGTTGGCAACTCTTCCTGCACCAACCTCAGAGGTTTCTTCCCCAAAGTGTGTGGCAATATGTTGATGAAGACTTTCAGGCATCCTGGTAAAGTTGACAGTCAAATCATGGCAACTGGACTTTGTTGGTTTTTGAGATTCCACATTTTGAGGAGGAAACCTGACATTGGTGCCGGAGGAGTTGGTACAGTACATCCAATGGCTCTCTGCCTATTCAGATTCCCCTAAGCAACTTGTTCAGATTAAAGAAGCTGCTTGGATAGGCAGCAAACATCTCAAACCAACAAGAAAATAAGTCTTACTTTTACAAGAATCTTCATCGAGTTTGCTCAGGCTGATGCAAAAATTCCAGAGATTTTGAAGATATAGATAGAAAGCAATTAGGAAGGCTGGAAGATATCTGAACATATGCATTGCAGAATTTTGTAGAGACTCCTTGCCTTATGACCAAAAAGGGACCAAAATATTAAGACAACTTGTGACCTTTTCTGTGGTTTTCCCATTGATTTGCTCATCAGAAGCTGATTGGAAATAGTCATTACGTGAGCCCAGGACACTCCAATTGTCTTAAGCCAAGCACCTAAATCATGATTATGTGATTGCAGGAATACAATAAATTGTGATTATGTGCCTGCAGTCACAATATTCGTAAATGCAAAAAATTGTATCTTTTTTCAGCACCATCATAACTTTAAATGTCTCTGAATAAATGGATATAAGTCAAGGACTACCTGTAATACAGAAGCAATTTTACTAAAACTTAAGAGTTTCAAGAATGTCAACTGTCTGAACATCAGCAAATTTCCAAATCACATCTGATGGGTAGAAACTGAAACATCACTCATCTACCCACTTTGCTGCTTGTTTCCTTTACATGCTTTTGAGAGATATACAAGTTCACTTGTAAGAAACATGCCTAATGATTTTTCTGAATGCTGGGTCTTCAGGGGACTCCTCTTTTAAATTCTTTATATCCAGATTTCAGAGTAAGAATTTCAATTTTCTGCTAAATGTATTTATAAACCTGCAGATTTGAAAGGTATCTAAATACTCTGAGCATCTTAAATGTAAAAATAGACAGTGCCATTAGCAGCCCCAGTTCTTCTTGGATAATTATGAAATATTTGGCAGCTCCCCTTCCCCGATGTTAGGGCTGGAAGCTAAATGAATCTACTGGCTGATGTTCTTTATAAAGAATTGCTGCAAAGATATAAAAGATTACTATTTGGTTTTGTGACAGAGATGGCTAACTGGCCATTATTCTCCATGCAGGTTTATTTCTCCGCTGGGTCCGTTCGTCCCACCATCTTGATGAAGCATGGGCAGAAATTCAGCAAATAGCAACAAATAACCAAACCTACTCACAACAGTTGCACAGAGCAACGTGAAAGTACACTGGCAACATCCCCCTTTTTAGATGAAGAAATCAAATTGGCTGGTCACCACAAAAGAGGAGAGCTGAAAACAGAGGGGGAGAGTTGCTGACACAAAGCCACCATCGAGAGAAACAAACACTTCATCTGTGGCACTGAGAAAACTGTGAACATGTAGTAGATGTATTTCCAAAGCCTATTTTTTTAACTGTTACAAATAAAATGCAGCTCTTTAAATCTGTTTTAAATCAAGGAAATGCAGAACACAATATAAATCTTCCTGGTAATGAGAAAGTCATCTGGATGCTCATAGGTAGCACCCCAACTTGGAGCCAATAGCTATGTTTGGACAATAAAGTTGACATGGCTAAGCTTTTTAAATGTTAATATTAGTAAAGCCTAACCTGTGCTGGATGGGGAATTCTATGAGTTCTAAAGTTGCTAAGGTTGAAAAATGCTGCTCTAATCCAATAAACTGATTCAATAATTACACAATATACTGTAAATCCTGGAGTATGTATAATCTGGGCTTTACTTAGCAAAACCACCAATATGGAAACCCTGATAACACTGAAATCTTGAAGCCAACAAATCATGATGGAAACAGTTTTAAAAATAGTAATTACTTGTTCCTAGCTAACACATTCATACATATTTCTTTTCATGTTAGTAAAGGAAGAATTTATTATCCCTGGCTCACATTATAAATAGGGCAACCGCAGCTGTTCCAAGAGTGTACAAGTAGAGAGATTCTCCCCACAGAGAACCAGCAGCTGCAGCAGGTTATCCTCCACTTCCGTTTGATTCTTGCCCTTAAGCTTCACTAAGGACAAGCAAGATTTCCATCCAGCTGGAACTGGAAAGAGGCATCAGAGGACAAGGAAGTAGCTGGATCAAGCTTCAAACTCAAATTCAAAGTATTGGGGGTCAAAGTAATGGATGCGGACGTAGCCATCCTCTCCGCCACTGCTGTAACTAGAAGCAGAAAAGAAAAGGAATGAAATTCCTGGGGCTCTTAATCCAAGTCTTGGTGAAACCAAAGAACCAGAAGTACCTATGACTCTTACCTCTTCCCATCAGGGTGGAAAGCAACACTGTTAATTGGCCCAAAATGGCCTTTGACTCTTCCAAACTCTTCTTCAACGCCCAGGTGGAAAAATCTAGAACCATAAGCAAGATACAAAGGGATAGACGCCATTAGAAAAGAACGCTGGGCAGCTCTTCAGCATAAGTTGCTTGTCAGGTGACACCTTATGTCTTTTGAAACAAGAGTTGAGTTTCATGGGAACGCAGCAGAGGAGGGTGAATCAATGCCACATCCCTCATGACTAGAGGAGAAAACAAATTCACCTGGCCTCAAACTTTCCAATTCTGGTGGAGGTGGTTGTCACATCCATGGCTTCCTGTCCACCGCCTAAGACCACCTGCCAGAAGGAAAAATAAAAGGATGAGATCCAGTTTACATTTCTTTGATTAGGAGAGGATATGCCAACAGATCGGCTTAGTGCCATGGCTTAAAATCTGTCTGTCTCTCACTAAGGAAACTTTGCTCATTTGCTGAGTTCAGAGCCCTGTCATTTGATCTCTCAAAGTTTTCCCATTTCCTGTACAGCAATCAAGCAGAGCCCATAAGCTGCCAAGAAGCAAAGCATCCAGAAACAAACACATAGACATCTCACAGACAAACGTACCTTTGTAAAGGACCCAGACAAAACACAGAACAACCATACAATTATCACCCTAAGGAGATCTCATAAAAAGAAATATAAAGGGGGGGGGGGACCCAACACATTGCCCACCAACATACATGATCAAAGATGGGGGAAAGCGCTGCCGAGTTCACCGGCCGTTCTGTTCGGAATGTCTTTAGGTGGTCAAGATTTGTAGAATCGAAGAGCTGCAAGAGAAACAGAACTATCAGGGCTTTGGGGGCAGGCATTAAATTTTCCCAGTATCATCTGAAAATGCCAATTACAGCATCAGCCCCAAGCAGCAGAGTATAACCACTTCCCAGTCCTGTGAACAACAGTTGTCCCAACAAAACACTGCTTGGAAGCTGAACAGGGCAACTAGAATAAGCCTGGGAAATCAAAAACGGAAACAAAAAACCAAACTCTTCCTAAGTTCCAGTGAGAGTTGAAAAAGCTTCCTGTGGCTACTAATTTGTGTGCCAATGCTTACATTTACGATTTATAGGAAGGATGGCAAAGAGTAAGAACATCAAAGAAAATGGCAGTATGGCAACAAATGTTTTAGAGAAAGTTTATTAAGAAATTGTCTCCAGCCAAGAGCTCCATCCTCAATTTGCCGACTGAGTCCTAACAACTCCTCTGAAATTCAAGTTATGAAAGGGGGACTTTTGGGGGCCGGATTTTATGGCTGTGCCACTGCTCTTTCCCTCTCCACCTCGAGTTCCTCAGTTTAGGCATCAGCAAAGGTTAGATATTAATGAAAATTACCATCGAGGAGGGAAATAATGATCTGACTCAGGTTAGAGCAAAACTTTTATTATCTCAAAACTTGCAAAAGTAATAGGAAGAGCTAGCTTGTCTAAGCAGCCTCTTTTCCTGGGGTTAATTGAAAAATGCAGGTCAATCATAGGACACCACCCTTTGCAGCAAGCAGCAGGAGGGACTCACCTTGGCAGTGTTATCCTTGGAGGCAGTGACAAACATTGTCATATCTCTGGAAGTCTGGATGTCATTGATCTGCTTTGTATGCTCTTTGACGTTCATAAGGACCTCTCCTGACTAGAAGAAAAGAAAGGAAAGACATTGCTACTTTACTCCAAGCTTACTTGATCTAGTGGCTAAGGCAGCAGGCTAGAAACTTGGAGCCAGTCATTCTCTCTCAGCCCAACCATCTCACAGGGTTGTTGTTGTGGGAAAAATAGGAGGAGGAAGAAGTATTAGAAATCACCACCTTGAGTTATTTATAAAAATAAAGGTGGGATATAAAATATGAATATATGAATATGATACAATCATACAGAATAAACAAGTAGTTGATTGTATTATTTCAGTCCTTCTTATAACTATCAGTCAGCAAGGACCCAAAAGGGATGGTCTGAGGTCACATCAAATCATTACCTTGATGCTAAATTAAACAGGGCAATAATACTGCAAGGTGCCCACTGAGAATTCTTCATTCAGTCCTTGAATCCCACACTGGATAAATATAATCTAAGAGAGGGGTGTCAAACTCGTGTCGTCACATTTCGTCACATGACATATCACAACTTTTTTCCCCTTTGCTAAAACGGGGTGGGTGTGGCCAGCATGTGACACAAAAAAAAATAATGACAGGATTATCATCTTCTTTTTGAAAACTACAGAAGACTCAGCTGAGAGATTGCCATCTTGCTTAAGGCAACAAAAGGCATTTCAAGTTACACTTAATAAAATAACAAAGTTGTAAGGGACCTTGGAGATCTTCTAGCCCAACTCCCTGCTCAAGCATGAGACCCTATACTATTCTGGACAAATTGTTACTTTTAGTTACTATTCTCCAGGAGCCATTTGGGTGTTCCCAAGAGTAGCCTTATAGGTAGAAGGCAGAAACTACAGAGAAATGAAGAAAACCAGCAGCTGCAAATTACACCCATAATTCAATGACACCCTTGAAAATACCCTTTACCCATGAAGCTTGTTTAAACAAGATGGATGGCCCAGGGAAGGGTCCCCTCTCAGAATTATGTCCCCCTTTAGTTTCAAGTTGGCCAGACTCATCAGTCAAGAGTCTAGGAGTGGGAGATGAGATAGCTGTGTCACCATTAATCACTAAGGGCTCTGCAAGGCTTTCATCTGTGGATCTGTTGCACTGGTTACCAATAAAGTTCATTAGCAGATTTAAAGGATCCTCGCTTATAATACCTTTTATGGCACAGAGCAAGAGACCACCTATATGCTATGGTTTCTGTCTCTCAAGTTTGGACAGAGTGGGTGAACTTATGTCCTCTTGATCGATCTATTGTGACCCAAAGAGCTTGTTTTCTTTGTTATGGTGGCTGCTTTTTGGAATGATACCCCACAAAGAGTCATTTGGCTATGACCCTGTTGATGTTCCAGAAGTCTTTAAAAATGCATGTCCTCCCAGACTTTGGGATAGTCTGACTGCGGTGCCCCATTTTTTTGTATCTGATGTTAGAGTAAGTAAATTGGAAACTTCTAAGCACACTGATAAAAATATGATAGTGAAAACACACTCTAATCTGCCCAGCTGAGGCGGGTTACCTTTTTGACAGGATACAAATACCCTTTATGAATCTATACCAACCTTTGCACTGAACTGGTTCAACTCCCCATTCTCATGCCCAACAATGATGAATTCTCCAAGGGGACCCCAAACTGCACTGGTAATTTTGGACTCGCTGCAGGGAATCTTCATATAAGGTTCATTGTCCTCTGAAGATAAACGGGGAAAAAAAGGTAGATTCTTTATCACCAACTTTGAGGAAGGACAATTTCCCCACTCTAACCTCGATTCTAACCTACACCTGAAGGTCTTACCAAGCTGGCTGGAGTCTCGAAGATCGAAGAAGCTCACAAAACATTGGTAACCCATTTGTTTATCTGTGGAAAACATGATGATATTCCCTCCAAAATCAAAGCCACAAGTCCTCACAGCTGAATTGGTCTTGACTAAAGCAAGTTGCTTTCCTAAAGAGAGGATGAAACACAAGCAGTAAATACAATCTGAGAGACCCAGTTCCTTCAAACTTTGAATTATGTCCTCCAAGGGTCTCTAAAGCTTCAGGTCTACAGAAAGTGTCTACACAAAACCTACATTTTCTAGTCAGCTACTGACATAACAGATGCATGCACACAGCTTCCAAAATATTAACAGGTTTGCTTCTTAAGGGCTGAGCATGTTGTGCAAACCTAGTTTGTTTGACTTCATTTATGATTCTTGATTATGAGATTCCTGGAAATGAATTTTAATTCTGTAACCAGATTAAAATGTGTTAGGTATATCCAGCCAGAATGAGATTCTCCATCCCTGCTACTGGATCTCAATAACTCTAACACTTTAACTGGAAGAGGAGACAGTATTACTAATATTTTCATGGGGGGAGGGGAGGGACCACAAATAACTTTTTAGCCAATTGCTGGAAAAACCACCAGGAGCAGATAAGAAAAAGTGCAATAACAATACAAATAATCCCCAATTTATAATCATTTGTTTAAGCAACCATTTGGAGTTTGGCACTGAAAAAAGTGATTTATGACCAGTCCTAAATTGCAGTCACAATTGTTGCAGCATCCCCATAACATTTGGGGACTTGGCAATCAGGATGTTATTTATGACAGTTGCAATGTCCTGGGTTTATGTGATCACCATTTGCCACCTTCCTAGCTTATTTCCAACAATCAAGGTCAATTCAATTTAATTCAACCCAATCCTTTATTGTCAATTGCACACAAAGCACAGAACACAGAATACATTCAAATGCAGAATACTTCTCCAGACTTATAAACAAATCCCTAACCCCAGGAAATGCCTGGCCTAGGCACATTTCCACATACAGATATATGTATACACACACACACAGTTCCACTGGTATGTACATATTGCACATTGCACTGGCGCTGTGAGTCTGTTGTATTAAGTCTAGTTGTATTATGTGGCATTTAGAAGTCAGACGGCCCATGGATAGAAACTATTTTTCAGCCTATTTGTCCAGCTGGCTATGCTTCTGTATCTCTTGCCCGATGGTAGAAGTATGAAGAAGTGCTGTCCCAGGTGAGAGTCATCCCTGAGGATTTTTCTCACTCTGTTGGGACAGTGAGATCTGGCTATTTCCTCCAGTGGGGTTATGGGACAGCACTGTATTTTTGTCCGTGGTTGTTAGTCCGATATACCATAGTGTGACACAATATGTGAGGATGCTTTCTATTGTTGACCAGTAGAAGGAAGTCATCAGCCGCTGTGCCACCTGGTTTTTTCCGCAAGACTCTCAGGAAATGGAGTCTTTGTTAGGCCTTCTTGATCACCTGGGATATGTTACTTTTCCAGCTGAGGTCCTGGCTGAGGTGCATTCCCAGGAATTTGAAGGAGGAAACCCTCTCCACGCAGCCTCCCTTGATACAGTGTGGGGCAGGTTCCTCTCTCTGTTTCCAGAAGTCCAGCATCATTTCCTTAGTTTTGTTGGTGTTTAGGTGCAGGTTGTTTTCTGAGCACCATGTTGTTAGGTTCTGGATTTCTTTCCTGTAAACTGTTTCATCCCCTCCTGTGATAAGGCCCAGCACGGTGGTATCATCTGCAAACTTTATTACCATGTTAGATGAGTCTGAAGGTATGTAGTTGTTGTGTGTACAGCAAGTACATGTAGGGGCTAAGAACAAAGCCCTGAGGGGAGCCTGTGTTCAGGGTGGAGGATGTAAAGGACCCAGCCCTTACTGTTTGTGAGCAGTCTGTCAGGAAGTCTCTGATCCAGTCACAGGTGAGTGGGTGGAATTTAAGTCAGTCAGCTTTTCAATGCCTGGCAGAATGGTGTTGAAGGCCAAGCTATAGTTTATGAAAAGCGTCAATGGGGAAAATTGGATTAACAACTGCAGTGATTTGCCTAACAACCATGGCAAAAAGATAAAATTTCCACTTAACTGCCTTGCTGAGTAACAGACATTCTGTCCCCAACTGTGGTTGTAACTCAAGGACTACTTATATAAAGGCAAGTGCATCAAGAAAAACCAAACACTGCAACATTGCATTAGCACAAAAGAAAGAGGTCTATTTTTCACTCACTGAGATTAGCATGTGTCCCCGCCATGCTCAATAGCAACAGCACATATATGCCACTTCATAGTGATTTACAGCCCTTTCTAAGCAGTTCATAGTGTCAGCATATTGTTCCCAACAATCTGGGTAGATCCCGATTTAGGTGAGATCCCCACTACAACTTGTAAATTTTTTTTACAATATTCACACATGAATCCTAATGTTGACATGAGTTTCCAGATGCAAATTCTGTATTAGCACACTAAGGAAAGCAGTCAAACTCCATTCTCCTCCCTCCTAACATTTTTCACTCTGCATAATCAGAACATTCTTCCTATTCCTCATACAATGATGTTTACCTGTTTCACAGTCCCAGAGCCGACAAGTGTTGTCTGCTGAGCCAGTCAAGACATGTCTTGTGTCCCCTGAAAGAGCAGTCAAGGAGCCACACAAAATACATAATGAGGAGCAGCAGGAAACAAACGAACTACCACATGGTTTCAAAATATAAACCCTGTGAATTAAATACACATACATTACTAAAACTCTGTAACCTTTAAGTGGGCAAAACAATGCAGTGTAGAGCAAACTCTTTTCAACCAAGGAACCTCAAATAGGTTAACTTACGGAATGCATGCAAAGACCGGCACCCATGATCCTGTGAAATTGATCTTTTGCAAATTATGTTATGACAAACATTATAATAAAGCATTTGATGACAATGTAAAATGAAATAAAACATTTCTTGTGATCAACTATTGTCATTTGACTGTACTATACAATTCAATATAGGTTACTTCCAAGAATCTGGTAGGAAATTATCTCTGAAACAATGATACAATAATCATGGGTTTTTGTTGCTGTTGTGTGAGAGAGTGGGGGGGGGGGGAGAGTCAGGGGAAGTGGAGAAAGAGAGGGGGAGGGAGGATCAACTGCAATATATACATGAGCTGTTTTCAGGCGACTTTGGAAAAATTGATTTTGTACACTAAAACCAAAGGATACAATCAGCATCCACACACCAAACAGCACCAGTGTGGCCAGTGTATGTGCCAAGTCTCTCACCATTGACAGAGTACCAAACATTAACAATCTGATAAAAGAAAAATAAGGTAAATTTAATAAAATAAAACCATAATATTAAAACTGGTACATAATTTCCTGATTAAATGTTTTGATTAATCAGTAACCTATAGACAAATTTACTTTGAATCAATTATATAATACACTGAATAAAATTAGAAAATAGTAAGATACCAATTAACAATGGACAAACATTAATACAACTAAATCCATTGACAAACAGGCACAAACTCTTGATTATTAACTTTTGGATTATTGTTTATATTATTATTCAGGTTGTGAAGAATAATGTGAACAAGCCATTATGACTAAGTTTTAATAGACTATGGTGCCCAATATCCCCTGAAATAAAACAAAACCTTTCACTGTGGCTGACACACTCACCCTACAACTAGCTGTATTTTTCCACAATTTTTTAAAAAATTTCTTTCAAAGATAAGTCATATGGCTGATGCATCATATGCACCTTTCTTTAGGGTGAGGAAGCTTATGCCCAAGTTTCATGAAATGCAAGACACAGATCCATTGTTGGCATATAGGATGCAATTGATTTTGAAGTAAAACATGTCTATTTTTCTTCCTTCCATTTTTCTCTATTTTTAGGATAATAGGAAGTGATACTCTGAGTAACTGGGGAAAAAAACACCCCACATAAACTAAGGTAACCATTCAATGATAACGTACCGGATCTTTTGCTACTGTAAAAAGCAAATCACCTTCCCGATTATACTTGATCTGAGTAATTGACCTCTCGTGGCCTTGCAACAAAATTGGTTTCTGTAAAGAGAATTTTTTTTAAAAAAATGTTAACACTGCTTATTTGCCAATGGCAATGTTAGAAAATATCCTTGTCATTTATAATGCTGTGGCTGCTATTCAGCTGTGCAAAGATAACATGATGGGTAACAGGAATAAAATTCCAGGTGATTTTAAGGGGTGAAACAGGCAACGATTACATTTCTTCGGTAAGAAAGTAATAAAATTGAAAAGGTGAAATTTAAAGATGTACTGTGAAACATCCTTCTTTTAGGGAACCTTTTCCCGTACGGAGGGCCCCTGATCCGTTTACGTTTACACGGGAAGAGGCGCCTCTGAGTTCAACCGGAGTAACTTCCCCGCAGACCTGTGAGATCTTTTCCTAATAACTTTTTGAACCCAGGAAAAAGCGGGCCCACCTCCCATCCCAATGGGAATCGACCGACGTCTGGATTAATTATTTGATTTAACTACTTAATCTAGTTAACTAATTATTTATTCGCATTAAGGAATCCAAGAGACGCAGAGACTCACCATGGCTGCGGAAACAACGCCGGCAGCACGAGCAGAAGGCACAAAGAACCATTTCCGGGGTGAGGCCGAAGGCGTTACTTCCGGGTCAGGCCAAAAGGAAGAGGCCCTGAAGTGTATTGGCTAACGCATTCACTTCCGGTGCTGTTCAGAATGCCTCCATTGGCGGGGCAAGTACAGTTTCCTATCAAGAATGTATGATGTTATAAAAGATTAATAATTCTGATCTGCCCGAGGGAAGCTGGTCCTTGCATCACGCTTCACTATGCTTCAACAGTTTTTTATTTCAACAAAACAAGTTGGAATGAACCGAATCATTTGAGATCGAAAGGACCATTGCTCTGGGAAGCATCACCTTCCCTCTCCGTAAAGATCCAGAAAGATCTATTTAACAGTTGGAAGGGATCTTGTAATAAGCCATCTAATCCAGGGGTCTCCAACCTTGGCAACTTTATGCCTTGTGGACTTCAACTCCCAGAATTTCTCAGCCAGCTTTGCTGCAGACTTCAAGTCTCAGAATTCCTCAGCCAGCTTTGTTGTGGACTTCAACTCCCAGAATTCCTCAGCCAGCTTTCAATTCTTTGCTGGCTGAGGAATTCTGGGAGTTGAAGTCCACAAGTCGTAAAGTTGCCAAGATTGGAGACCCCTGATCTAATCCAACCTCCCGCGACTTAATTCGCCCTCACCCTGGGCCAGTTTGGCAATGATGAGTGACTGTTTCTCTTGGGCCGCCACTCCACCCCCACCCTTGAGCCGGGCTTGAACCTTAGAGAGCGGAATGTAGGGCTGAGCCTAGAGCAACACCGGATGACGGCTGTTTTCCACGAAGAAGAAATGCTTTGCGGGACTCTATAGTGCCCCAGTCGCCATGGCGTCGTTGGGTGAGGGAGCCGCTTCCGGTGCCCCAGAAATTAGGGCGGGGGAAGAAGTACAAGAGGAAAGAAATTCCTTTAAAAAGGAGCCCGTTGACGATGGGGGGGGGGGGGGGAATTAGGGATTCTAACAGTAAATGTCCTGCTAGCTGGGGATGATGAGAGTTGTAATTCCAGCGCCTGCCGAGGCCTCTCCCGCCCCAGGAGAAACCATTACGACTGTATATTGTCCTCTTGCCCCCGGAAGGGAGCTCAGAATTCCTTCCAAAGATTGGGAGGAGTAAGTGGGGGGCTTCTAGAAACTGGGGAGGGACACTCACATCTTCACACACACACACCCCGTCCCTCCGGGTTGGCAAAGAAGAGGCGCAAAGAGGGAGGGGAAGAAGCGCAGAGGATTTGGGGTTGAGGGTCCTCCGAGGCCGTGGGTTCAAGTAAATCCGGACCTTTTCTGGCTATCTGAGGGCCTCGTTCTCTGTTGCAGTTCCTTTTCAGTTCAGAGGTTGGGAGTCACACCGATTGGCCGTCATTTGAATTTGATTATTGATCTGTGAGAATGGGTTAGGATTAGGGCAATTGAAAGGACGGATTAAGTAAATGCTGCAAATCCTTTTTCATTCATCTCTGTGGGGTGTGTCAGTCTGCAAAAGTGAACAGCGCAGCCCTGGATCCCTGGTTCAAGAATGTTTTTGTGCCACTCGCTCTTTGATTTTGTGCCACTCACTCTTTGATTTTAGGCATCGTATAGGCAAAGCTTACTAATATACAGCCCTTGATAGACAACCATAAGGGAGCCTGCCCTCTGTAATTGTAAGTTCAGGACAGTTGTAAAATGGGTCAGTCATGTGATCAATATGATTTTACAGCCTTTTAAAGATGTCATTAAACGAACAAAGTTATAAAGCTCAAGGTAGATTTGTTGTAACTTTGAAGGTTACTAAATAACCGGTAGTAAGTTGAAGACTGCCTGTAACAGGATTTGATGCTAAACAAAATGCAATTTACTTAATGCATCTTAGAATCTGTAAAACATCAATGTATTTGTATTGAAGGGGAAGGGAAAGATGATTATTCATTGATTAACTATTGTCTCTTACTAGGAATATAGTTGTAAAGGATGAATACTCCCTTGAGTACTTCATTAAACAATTTGTTGATGGGATGTCATCTTGCAGGTGATGTTGCAGCTTTGATTTTGGTAGCAATTCTTTGGGGAACAACCAATCCATTTTTGAAAAGAGGAACTGAGGGTCTGGAGCAAGTAAAGAGAGAAAGCAGACCTCAGCAGATCCTGGCAGAATTAAAGTTCCTTTGCCTTAATTACAAGGTATTTGCAATTTTATACAGCACTCTTCATACTTTTTCTAATCTTAATTATTTTTAAGATGTATGGCTTTCAATTTCCAGAATTCCCCAGCCATTTGAAGTCCACACATCTTTAAAGTTGCCAAGTTTAAGAAGCCCTCAACTAGAGGGCAAAACATTCCGTCATGGAATTCAAAACAATCCTATGGTGAGTGTCCCATTGTTTTGAGATCAGGCCGCTCACAAGCCCAGTCCTTGTTAGTCTTTGCACCCCTACCATTATCTGAAGCTCCTTTGCAACAAGAGTAGGAATTACTTGTGTCTTGGGCCCACAACATGGCACCTTTACACCTGCAGACATTTCATGCTCATTAGGCCATCCCTCCTGTCATTTTTTAAAAACAATATTTTAATTAAAACATGGGATTGGAAACTGACTTGTCCCCCATCTCTTAAAAAAAAAAGATTAACTAGAAATGGGAACTAACTTTCTGGGGCACTCAGTGAGTAAAGGGATGATTTATGAACAACTATGCCTTTCATGATAGACATTATCATGATAGACATTAAAAACCTATCTGTTCCAACAGGCTGGTTTGGCCTAGTACTAATTAGTTGGGGGGGGGGGGTTAAATTAGGTTTTAAATCTTAATTTTGATATCAGCCACACAATTTAATTTAATTTAATTTTAATTTGTTTTAAATTGTTATCTATTGCTATGTTTTTAGATAGCTGTACACCGCCTCAAGTCCCTCAGGAGAGAGGCGGTATAAAAGTTTAAATAATAAATAAATAAATGATCTCTTCATGCCCATGAAACAGATTCAGAATGTTCCTATTGACCCAAGAAATAAATGATCCCTGGCCAGGTTTGGGGAAAGGAAGGTACCTGGATTGCACCAGCTTGCTTCACATCACAAGATTTTTTTTTCTAAATCTCATGTTATACTGTAATAAGATACTAGTATTAAATTTAATTCTATTTTACTTGATACTATTCTTATAATCAGTCTTTGATTGACTGCTGCTTTGATTATAGTATTTAGTAGCTTTCCAATGGATAAGTAATTCCTTGTTAAAAAAATTTATGCTCTTTAATTCAGAATATTTTTAAAAAGTAATGTCTATTTTCTTCTCAGATAAAGCCAATAGTCAGCAATGATCTTTTAAAATTGTTTTGACCCAGGAACACGTTTGAGGAAAAAAAACTATATGATGCATTACAATAACTGGAACACCAGAGATTACACTATCCCTGGAGATCAGAAATTGGTTTAAATTAAGTAACCCTGAAGCTTTCTCCATCCAACTTTTTTTTTCCCTTGCAGTACATGTTACCATTTATAGTAAACCAGTGTGGCTCATTCATCTACTATCTCGCATTAGCATCCACAGGTTTGTCCTTAATTAATTACTGCCAGTGTCCAGATTTGGGGAGGAGGTGATTTAAAGTGGGAACTGTGATCATTGTGGGGGATTACTCAGAAAGACATAATTTTAAAAATATAATTTCTGTGACTGTATCACCAAAATCAGAGTAACTTTCAGAGCAGGATTACCTTCATTAAAAAAAAAACCTGAGAATTCTGTTGCACATTCAAAAGGAGCACAGTTGTAATCATATGATCAGATACTGTCTAGATTTCTTTGAGCCTCATTGTGGACAACTTTCGTGCCATCAAAATATATTGATTGCAGTTATTGAATTCCAATATGGTTGGAATAGACCAGTTAAAGAATAGATCAATAAGTGAAGTTTGCTGGACAGTTGCTGCAGAATCAAATATTGAAAGTAACTGCCATCTTCTCAATATTGTCCTATGTGAAAATCCCTGAATGTGGAGATCTAGTTAATATATTTTTAGGAAGAAGGATTTCCTACCAGAATTATTCCCTAGCCATTCACCATCAAACATAATGTTCAGATGAAGTCTCCATTTGATTAAGGTTGTCTCCTCAGTGGTTTTTATTTGTTTTGATCAGATGATTCTGCATTAAATGTTCCACTTTCCGTTTCAGACCTAACCTTGGCTGTGCCTCTTTGCAATTCCTTGGCCCTGGTCTTCACAGTAGCAACAGGGAAAGTTCTTGGAGAAAACATAGGTGGCACAAGTAGGTGTCTAATGGCTTGATCAGATGCAAATTCTGTCCTCTTTTTTGCTTTATATTTACTCAAAATAAACAGTTGAATATTCCATGTTCCCCTCTCCCAAGAACAAAGTTTGTAGCTTTGGTTGATTTCCTTTTTTTCTTCTATAGGGGCTGCTCTGGGAATGGTCTTGACAGTCTTGGGCATTGCCATCTGCATAGCTGCATCTGGGCACAAAAATCCATGAGTGGTCTCCAAAGAAAAGGAGAAATTCTGTGGAAGACCATTCTTATCTGTACAACTGCTGATGCCACCCTCAAGAGTTGTAGCATGGGGTAAACAATCCCTGGCTCCATGTTAGAGACACCATGGTTCTTCATATCCTGGCACTCGCTCCTTCATGCACTTGGATTCCAAAGAGACCTGGATTCCTAGATGTTGTCTTGTTGTTCCTGTTAGCCAGAAACCTTGGGGACCCAGAAATTGCTTTAATGAAAGCAGCAATATCGGGAGTCTTTAAGTGAATGCAGAAAGATCTCAAATGTGATAAGGAGTTGCCCAGACAGATCTGATTTAAGAGTAGGATTGATTGCTACCATACACATAGGGCCTAAATAGGAGTGTGTTATGAAGGATGAAGCAGCACTTTTTGGCACAGAAAAGCCTACAACTGGCATAAAGTACTGTTTAGATAGCTCACACTAGATTGGTACCCAGAAATAGAGTTTTGGAAGTTCAAGATAGGCTTCAGAAACCCTTGTGATTCTGTCATTACAGAATTCCTAGTCCTCTAGTCCAGTGTTTTTCAATCTTGGCAACTCGATAATGTGTGGACTTAAACTCCCAAAATTCCCCAACTTCCCAGGGCATTCCGGGAGTTGAAGTTCACACATCTTCAAGTTACTAAAATTGAAAAAAACAAGGTTTGTTTTATATATGAATTAGCTTGCATGAGTGGCATGGTGGTCTAGAGGCAGAGTTCTAGAAGTACCTAGGATTCAACTCACAATTTATTTATTTATTTTTATTTATTTATTC
>JAEANM010004222.1:0-21114 GCA_017656035.1 Myanophis thanlyinensis
ACACACACACACACACATATATTGACAGTAATTAAATCACTGAAAATAGTTATTCTTTAAAACCATTGTCAGCATAAAAATTATTTTGATTTGCTTCTCATGGCTACATCAAATAATGTTTGATATTAAGAGCACATAGACAGTGTAACTACGGGTAGTTATATTTGTGGGAACACTTAAAACAATAGGGAACAAAAAGAATCTGCAATGACATCAAAACCATATCACAATAGTACAATAATAAACACACCAGCTCACCTCCCCCACAGATTCAAGTCACCCACAAACATTCTCTCTCCAGAATATTCATTGCTAACCTAAGAAAACATCTACAAAAAATTCATTTCAGTGAATCAGCAAGAGAATCAGACAATTAATGTTTCATTCACTGAGTCAGGCATAATTGAAATCAAAGTTGTTAAATTGTTATGTCTTATTTTATGTGGATTGAGGAATGGGCTCAATGTATTTCTGTCCACATACACATAGGACATTTATATGGCTGGCCATCTTAAGCCAAATAACATTGGATTGCTCACAATACAAAACAATCAGAATCTCATAATGGCAAATACAAATAAATACAAAAAGACAAAAGACAAAAATACCAATGCTGTGGTATCCATTCATAATGTTCAGTCACAAATTAATCTGCAACTCAGTGCCTGGGTTGTGAGTAGATAACAACTAATAAATCAGCCACAAACATTTTCATGACTAATGAAACAGAATATCCCAACATTTCCCACATATATACTCCTCTAGCATTAGGAGACAGTGTAGTCAGAAACTGCGTTTACCCCATTTGCTTAACCTAGTTCTTGTGCAAATCTGTTTTCTGAATTTTCACAATACACTAAACCAAAAGCTATCGAGATAGTGTGGTACACATGTAAAGCTAATCCACAAAATAACATGCCAAACATGCTTTGATTGTTCTATGGATACAGCCTCTAAGTCTGTAACTGAGCTAATTATGAACTCTGAAAACAACCTATACACATAAGAAGCCACTCTTGATTTCAGATTTTTCTGTCCTTGTACCTTAGTAGAGCTGTGCTCATCACTGTTGACAGCAGTTGATGGTCTTTTGGACTGAATTGGAAATAATTTTTACGTAATCATTAAGCAAACAAATCCTAAATCTTTTGTTGTAACTCCCAAAAGCTTTCTCCACCCAGAACTGTGAAAATTAGCAGCTTTGTTTCCTGCTGTTTTGAGATGTGAAATACTATGGTGTTTTGTGACTTAAAATAGGCTTATAAATCCTCAACCTCATTCAAAAAGAGGAAATGAACTTTTACTTCTCAATAAATATGACACATCATTGCTGAATCAGCTGTGATTTTTTTTTATCCTAGGTAGGAATTCAATTATAGTATTTTTAAAAATATTTGTTTGTTTAGCACGTAGCATTTCATATACGGACTAGCAATATATATATTATTTCACCTAGGTTAGTAAAACACAATGAAATATAAATGTTAAAAAGCTCTATGTTCAAATACTAAATCTAAGCCATCTAATATTGAAGCACCACATTGTTTATATTAAAAAAACAGATTCTGCACCAGTATACGCCCTCAACTTAACAGCCAGTCACAATGTGTTACATTGAGGGGAGGATACTATGCCCCATTTATACAGTGAGTTGTCATGAGAGGTGTGAATCCTATTCAGGATTGTCCATTGCTGATTTGATAGTTCAAAGCCTGGCACATTTTTTGTGGGGTCATGTATATGTCTTCCTGTGTCTGAGCATTCAGTTACCCATTCGGCTTTCCATTGGGAAACATATATGTGCATTTTATTACCTTTTAAAAAAGATAATACAAATCAAGCCAAAGGTTGGTTTATAAAATACATCATAATTAGAGTTAAGTGAGGTGAAGCTAATAATGGGAAGAATTATAAAATAACTTTTTTAGATATGTAAAAAAAGAAAAGAAAAATGTTATATCAACTGCTCAGTTGGCAAAATGCTAACAGGTATAAAGAAAAGAGAAAGCTTTTCAACTCTTATTTTTGGATGCCTTTTCCCTAACAACAACAAGAAATGTTTCATAGGAAATTTTGTGGAGAAAGATAAAGAGAAAAGATTGAAGCTTAAGATTAGTAGAAATGTTAGTTTTCCTCCTTGAATTTAAACCTTCCTGATTAAATACATCCAATCCTAGATTATTGAAGGAACTACCTGATGTCTGGCTGAAGCTTTATCTATTGTCTTTCAGAAATTCTGAAGAACTGACGAGGTGCAAGATGACTGAAGAACATGAAATATTATTTCTACCTCCAAAAATGAAAGATCTAGCAAATTAGAGACCGATCAGCCTAAAATCAATATGAAAAAAGCTTCCAGAGCAGTTCATAAACAGATTGATCTGAAAGCACCTTGAAAACAATCTGGTAAGTACCAGAAGTCAGAATGGATTTGTCAAAAGTAAATCTTGCCAGGCTAATATTTCTTGCATTTTGATCAAACAAGAAGTTTAATGGATTGTGGGAATGCCGTATACATTATGTCTAAATACACATTGAATTCAGCATTGCATTGTATTTGTATTGACAAAGTACTCCATCTTGTGTTGATTAGCAAGCCAGTTAAGTATGGACTGCATGGCATAATAGTTACATGGATACATAGCTGGCTCAAAAATTATGCCTTAAGTGTGCTTATAAATATTTCTTTATCAAACTGGAGAAAGGAACTGGGTGGTTGCCATAAATTTCAGTCCCAGATCCTCCTGTGTTAATGTTTTTTAATGATTTGGATGAAATAGAAAAGAAAATGTTTACCAAATCTGTAGCTTATCCAGAATGTGTGGGAGAATGATCCTAGAATACTTACAAAATTTGGAACACTCTCAATAATTTGGAAAGATGATGCACAAATAAAATAATAAAATTTATCAGAGACAAATACAATATTCTTCACTTAGGAAAAAAAATCAAAACCAGAGGTAAAGGATGGGAGATATACAATTAGGTGGTAATAGTATTTGCAACTGAGCAAGCATTGTGATGCGACTATAAAGAAGACAAATGCAATTTTAAGCTGCATCAACATTAATATAAATTTCTAAATCACAGAGGAAGTAATTATTCCATTCTATTTTGTTTTGGTTAGATTCCAATTTGAGGAGGGGGGTTGTTGGGGGGATAGGTTTGTTTCTTTACTCCTGGTAATTTCCTGGACAACTTTGCAGTTTTCTTGGCAATTTTTTGGTTGTGGCTTGCCATTGTTTTCTTCCTAGGGTTGAGAGACTGACTGGCCAAAGGTCACCCAGCTGGTGTCAAATGTGAAACAGGACTAGACTCAAAATCTCCCAATTTCTAGCCCTGGTGCCTTTAAGCCCTACATCAAATTGGCTGTCCTGTCTTGAGTACTGTATCCAATTCTGGACATTGCACTTCAAAGATTCAGAGAAACCAGAAAAGGCCAGAGAAGGGCAAAAAGATTATCAGACAACAAATTACTAAGTACTATAAAACATTGAAGAAGCTAGCATATGATAGCATTCTTCAAATCCCAATGTCAGATAGAAGAAGATGAATACCTATTCTCTATCATTTCGGAGTGCAGGGCACAGAATATGTATTATACTCTGTAATGTAGAAAAAAAATGTATTATAGGGAAAAACGGTACAAGAAATTTGACAATAGAGCCAATTGGTAGAGAAACATTGGGTTGTCCTTCACACTAAATTGAGGTTAAATAACCATCAGTTGGAAGGGCCTTGGATTCCTGCATGGAGTACAAGGCTAGGCTTGATGGTGTAAATGTTAATTATGTTCTCCCATGAGTTGTTTTTGTTTTGAAAAGCAACTGACATTCTCTTCAACAATTTCTGTTCCTAAAAAAAGCTTGTGTGAGAAAATTAAATAAACTATACCACCTCTGGTTTCTTCCTGCACCTCTTTGATTCTTTCCTGGGACAAGCAAAATCAGTCTCATTGTCTCAAAGCCATACAATATACAGTATGCATGAAAAGGAGGGACAGGGAAAAAGAAAAATAGTCCTGCCAGTTCCAATCAATGTTTTTTTCTTGCTCATGTGTAATTTTTTTTGTACTTTCAGTATTTAGATTTTTAAAATAATTCAGTGCTGCTTTTTGTTTCTTGATTAACATCCATAGTATTTTTTTAAGCCTGATATTATTCTGGTGACCAGAAAACCACTCAGTTATCACCTGAACTTGGATCTGCTGTTTCAGTCTTATTAACACAACATTCCAGGGTCTAGGACAACTCATCATCATGGCCAACTCACCATAGCTAACTTGTCGCAGCCAACTCGCCACAAGACAATTTGCCTTGGCTAACTTGCCACGGGACAAAGGGTAGCTAATAGCAAAGGAATGGTGGAATAGAATAATTAAAGAAAAGGCACAAAGTAAATGTAAATGACAAAAATTAAAATATTTTAAAATTATTTAACTAAAGTCATTGACTTGCCCTGCAAATAGTTGTTTTGTGGGTTGGCCATGGGGAATTGGCAGCAGTGAGTTGGCCACGGCAAGTTGGCCATGGCAAGTTGTCCTATTCTGCATTCCAGAATGGATGGATTCATGTGTGAATGGATGTTTAGACAAAAAGAAATAGAGAGAAAAAAAAGGAGGAAAAGTCCTGTGTACTTTTTTGCATTTTCCATCATTTATATGGGAAGTACTGTAGGCAGTAGAAATACTAACACTGATCCCTGCTCTTGGTGGGTAGTTTTCAAGGTTTGGCTCTAAGTGGCTGTCTTTTTAGGGTAGGCAAGAGGCCTCTTGTAGTGGAATCAGACCTTCCCTTCAATCCCCGATACCTGTTCCGTTCATGCCCTTGCAATAAACCTGTTTGCTGGCCAGCTTGTCTCCCTTCTCCCTTTATAGTCGCATAAAGTCTTTTGTAATCGCGGGACTTTGCACAAGGCAGAGGCGTTCCTGTTTGCGAGTGTGTATAAATACGGGCCGGGTATTTCAATTGCTTCATTTTCTATCGCAGACCTCTTTCTGCATTTGCAGCATGAGGACATTGTGGCTCTGAAGAAGTCCTGCTGTGAGCATGGCTCCCACCCATTTTCCTTCTTGTCAGCAGTGAGCTGAGAAGGCAACTCCAGGCTCTTACAGGAGAGACATCTTGTGATGGGGGAGGGGGAATGCAGGGAGGAGGATTAAGCAACACCCGGATTAATGTGTAACTGACAGGCAAGGTGTGGCTGGCATCAGCAGGGAACACACAAGGCTTCCAGCGCTGAAATGGATCCCCACAAGGGACAGGTTTGTTCAAAGGTGTTCTGGGGAGAATGGAGGGCGGGGAAGCATGTATGTAACCCTGACATTCTGCACCAGCATAGACTTCTTGATGGGGAGACAAAGGAAAGATGCAACATCTATCCCAGACCAAGGCTTAGAACTGGGCATCAGACACATACCCCATATTCCATTTTCTGAAAATCTTTTTGGAGGAAGGAGATAGACACACAGCTCATTCACCCCATCACACATGAACATCAACACAGATGTCTGTGGTTTCCTTGTCTGTCTTTGTAGCTGAGTGCCTCTGAAACTGTCAATCTGTTTTGGCAAGTATTATTCCTCAGATGCCAGTAAAAGTGTGTTTCATGGGAAGCTTAATTAGCTGCAAAACTCACCTGGTAATCTTTCTTTAAAATCGAATCGATGTTCTAAAATAACGGAAGCAAGCAAAAGAATAGCTCTGGGAATGTGCAGAGTGCCTACCAGTCCCCACTGGACTGTTTAGAACCGGCTAAAGTCAGATGTGCACCTGACTTAGCTGGTATGAAAGGCTAACATTGGCTCAGCAGCATTGCTCTTTCAGGGCTCACAGTTTTCAGCTTTTGAGCCAGGCTGTGCATTTTCCAAAGGACAGACACAAGCTTGATTTTTGCCATGCTTTTTACTCTTCCCTTTTGCGAAGGATGTGTTCTCAAGCTGCTGGCTGCATTAACAAATTGCAGGATTGTCGGTCATTTTTGCACAAATGTGAAAGTAGCCATGTGAAAAGAAAATCACCATGTTAAACATTTCTACCTGCCTCCAGCTGAACCAATGCCCAGACAAGATAGCTCATCTGCAATTGCACATGCAGTGGCAATGCTTTTATGGACCACTGTGCAGCAAACGAGGCATTGGTCCTTTCCCTTGCCACATTGCAGGCCTGCCCTTTTCAGACTGCACATGCCATATGGAGAACATGGCACAAACTCAGTGGGCAGTGTTCAGACAAAGGAAGCTAATCAATATACACGGAGAGGTCTAAGGATGGGGTCCACAATGCTTTACTGATTGATGCAGAGCTGAAAATGGCATCTCTTCCAAACTTATGCTAGCCAATTTATTGTGATACATGAGAAAGAACATTTCTCAAGCTCTTTTCCCAGTCTCTGACAGTACAATCCTAATATAGCAAATGAAAACAGTAGGGTTTTTTTTTCCCTCTTCTTCGTGACACTTACAACCTGCTGAGACAGACACCTTATTTTGCATTGCCTTAGGAACATGTCAATGACTAGTTGGAAACAATCTTCCACTCTCTAGCTCCCTTTAACCCAAAAGACTGGGAAACAACACTTTTTAAGCCAGAAACCCCTTGAAAACTATAGTATAGTCTCTTTAGTGAAATTACTGTAAAAAAAAAAACACCCAAAGAAATCCCCACAAATTACCCCCCTCAAAACCAGCAGATCTATATTATGATGTGGCTTTACATATTTTGTGATCTTCCATCACTCCAAAAATATGAAATGTAACTCATAAGCCACCACCTCTGGCCTAAAAGGATCTTTGCATTTGTTACCTTAGGAGAGATGGTACTGGAGCATAACTGAGCAGCCTTATTTTTATTTATGCTCAGATTTCGGGAAGATATGAGTTGGTTAAGGTTGCTTGCTGAGTGTGAAGGAAGAAGGCTTCTTCTAAACTTACTGCCTTCTCTTTGGGCTACCCAATGATGCAATGGCGGCTGGGTCTCGGGGTCTAACACAGTGTTTCTCGACCTTAGCAACTTTAAGATATCTGAAGTTGAAATCCTGACGTCTTTTAAGTTGCTTAGGTAAGAAACACTGATCTAAGGATTTGGCCTGATAGGTAAGGAGCGCTCCAGAGGACCCCCTAAGAAAGCAGGGGATCAAGAGGCAGCAGTATGCATCCAAATGGCATTAATTGTGGGATGTGCAAATTAAATTTAGAAGGAACCAGTTTGTCTCTCCCTCCCTCCCTCTCTCTCTCCCCCTCTCCTCCTTCTTCAGATCTTTCCCAGTATTATATCTTTCATGTAGCTGGCTTTAAGACTTAAATTGTTGGGCTAAGGTTTATTGTTTTTTTATATTGTTATGTTTTTATAAGCAGCCAGAGCCATGTGGAGTTGGATAGGAAATATAGTTGTTAACTTTAACAGCATCTAAAGCTGCTCATTGTAACCTTCTTCCTCTTTTTTTTTTTAATACTTTGTGCAGAGACAGTTGGCTGAATTTTAGATTGCAGACGACCAAATAATATTTGTTTCAGAAAGAGATTGCTGTTTATTCTAAAATAAAATGGTGACAGTCTGAGGTGAAAAGACCTTTAAGACCAGGATCTAACATTATCTCCTGCAGTGTGGCTTGTAATTCTTATGATTTAGGGCGTTTTTTTGGTTGGAATATGTGTTGGGATGTGTGTGTTATTAAATCACCTCATTTAAGTCCAGGCTTCTTGTGCTGTTGGAACCAGGTGAGTGGAAGGAACATCTCCTAAACTGAGGCTGCTGGTCTGGTTAGTGTAGGGCCAGAAAGCGAGGCTGGTGGCCGCTCACTCAGGCCTTGTGAGCACACAAGCACAAGTATGACACGGGCAGCGGAGTCTCTATTCCCGGCAGCCCCTCATGGTGAGTTTCCGTCACTGAGGGCGCCGCAACTGCTCCCCACCAACTTCCAGAAAGCAACAAAGCGTCTGCAAAATATGGAGATCTATTCAAATGTGACTGCTGATCCCACCCTTCACAGACAGTGGTGTCTCCTGGGTCCACTGCGTCATGCGCTTTTTTGGGCAGCCATTAAAAGGAATCTGCTGGCTGTGTTCGCACAATAGTCTTGATCCCCTGGGGAAAAAAGAGGTAGAGGCTACATGTGCTGTAACATTCTGATGGTTAGGGTTAACCATGGTTAGATTTGGGGGAGGGAGTGACAGCATAGTGTGATTACTTCAGGGGCCCAGTGTATTATGTGAACCCAGTCAAGGGCATTCATTACTGGGTACAAAGTTCAGGGTATTGTATGAATGTTAACAGGCGTCATTTGGGCTTGATTTCACTTTGGGCTCTCCAGGAGATGCGGCCAAAGGGGCTGAGCCTTGCCCCCCAAGTGACCTGCGCCTCTTGACCCCACTTCTCACGTCGGGAGGGAGCGCCAGGCCCCCCCCTCCCCCCACACCCCCGTCTCCTCTCCAGACCTACTTGGCGCGTTAGTCCTCAGGGAAGCCCTGGCCGCGGACGGTGGGAAAAGCCAGCGAGTTGCCCGACCTGCATCGGAGCCTGCCGGTTGCCTAGTAACACGTTGGCATCAGGAATGGCGGTGGTGGAGCGCCGAGGGCAGGGAGCTCGCCGGGCCCGAGCCTCGGCAAAGACGTTGGCACGCCCACCTGCCCCCTCCCCCCACCCACGGACACCGGGGTGACTCACTGCCTCCGCCCTCCCCTCTCCGGCAGGCAGCCCCTCACTCCGCAGTTTGGAGCGGCTGGCAACGCGGAGTGTGGAGGCGCCGCAGCACTTCGCAGCACTTCGGAGCGAAGCTTCAGGTGCCGCCTGCGCGGGCGGGCGGGCGGACGGACGGGCGGGCGGGCGGTGGGCCACCTCGTGGGGAGATCCCAGGAAGCCACGAGGGGGGTAGGACGGTGCGGACTGGGACTCGGAGCGAGGGGGGCACGGAGACGCTCCTGCAGCCGCCCTTTGCTCCGGGCAGCTCAGCCGGGGGCAGGAGCCTCGGTCTCCCGTGGTCTTGGGCGCGTTGCTCTCCTGGAGGGGACCGGGCGACCGTCTTGCTGCTGCTCCCTTCCGCCGTGGGCAGCGCAGCGAGCTGGATCGCGGGATCCGTGAACTGTTGGTGACTTTTTCTGTCTTTCTTTCTTTCTTTCTTCTTCTTTTTTTTTTTAAACCCTTCCTCCCGTCTTCTTTGCAGACCCCGGGGCAACTCTTCCGCCGCAGCCTGACTCGCGAGTCGAACCTCTGAGCCCGACCATGGACCTTCGGCTGCGGGATCTGCGCCTTCAGGAGGAGAAGGAGTTTCTGGAGAGCGTGGCGCTACCCCAGCCAGGTAAAGGGACCCAGCTCGGGAGGGTGGGGGGCGGAGAAGAGGAACCCCATCCAAAGTGCCCTCTCCCCGCCGCGGTCAGAAAGCAGAGTTGCCGGTTCGAAAGAGAGGAATCGCTGCCTCAGGTCCTTTGCAGGCTTCTCTCTAGCTGTCGGACCGGTTCGAGGCAGTCTGGTGCCCGGGCAGAACATCCAAATTGCTCTTCCCGCGAATGAAAGCGAGGCACAACCCGACACACTGGTGCGCAGCTCCTATTCATTAGAATGAAGCTTGCGCAGGAGATTTGTAGTAGGAGGGGGCGTCAAACATCGCCCCCGGGACCCACATATGGCCCACTTCCACCTACCCTTATCTCCAGGTGATGAGGATGTCTGTCCAGATTCCTTCTAGCGAATCGGCCCTGTTTTTAGGACTATGTTCTATGCAGGCAGAGATCTGTTTGTTTGTTCAGTCTTTGGCAGGGTGCTACTTGCTCCCACCAGCCACCCTAGAGGTTTCTCGGTTCTATTTTACAACCACTGGTCCTTTCTCCTCCAAGATTCGCTGTGTATTCCCACACCAAAGGGAACTCTGCAACAGTTCAACAGGTGTCCCTGAAGCTTTTTCTAACTGGTAGTTAGGGGGCTTCCTCCTCCATATCTTATTGCTGTTGTGGCAGAATAGAAGCAGTTGTGTTGACCACAAGCCCTGTGTCAGGCTGGGCATCTTCCTGAAATGAACCTTCCATTGCCATCAGCTGAGGCATGCCATTCACAAAGTCCTAGGCAGTGAGGAAAACAAGGCATTTCAGCCATTTGCTTAATTACCTCCCAGTGCGTTCTTCAGAGAGATCACAGGGATCTATCTACCTGCTTTCCCCTTTTAATCCTCAGAACGTTTCTTTTCCTTGGTTGATTGGTTTGAGGGGGATAAAAAACCAACCCACTCAAATTTACTACTGTAAGTAGCTGTGTTCACACAGCATGTTTAAACAGATCAGATAAAGACCAAGCAGACACTTTCACACAACCAAGCTATACTTGGTTCCCCCACTTACCTTAGATTAGAGCTTTTTGTGTGTGTCGGTGTGGCTAGATGTGAATTAATTTGTAGTTCCTTATATTCTGCTAAACCCAAACAATAGGTTAATCTTGTAAGCAAATTAAGTGTATGCAATCACCAACCCCAGGTCTTTTCCTTCCTAGACCAATATTTTAAGAAAACTTTCTTGCATCTCTTAAATTCATTTCCTCCACCATTTGAAAGAAGGATCTTGGCAGTGGTTTTCTTGTTTTCTTTATTGGTTTCTGAGTTTTACAGTCCATTTTATCATTAATTATTCCATTAAAATCTCCCATCATACATATATTAAGTGTAATAATATTTGTCGGGATGGCAGAGGATTAGAGTGGTTGAGAGGAAAAAGAGGAGATGTTTAAAGTTTCCAGATTAAGGCATTTTTTGTTTGTTTCTCTCTTCCATCACAGTTAATTCAGAGCATGCTCCAGGGCCAATGAATGAGAGTGCTCTGGATCAGTCCCCAATGGAAGAAGCCAGAAGAGGCAGTAGGGGGAAAGTCATTGTCCCTGAGCCCCTTATGACTGATGCTGATTGGCAGATGCCATGTGTCCCCAAATCCCCAAGGTAACACATATTGTCTGCTTCAGTGGAATATCTGTCCTGGGGTTACAAGCAGGAGGCAGAATTTGGAACTCCTGTCCTCACTTGTTGATATGGGGATGTCATGTGACATGTTGGGATGGGGTGTGGGGAAACCGCAGGAATAACCATTGGGTCTCTTTGTTCCCTTACCCCAGAGATGCCAATTTAATTCTGGAAGCAGTCAAACGTAATGAATTCCTACGATGTCTGGGTGATGGCCAGAGCCAGACATTAGTGGAGAGCTTCATTCCAGAGGAGCGCCAGCCTGGTGACATTGTAGTGGCTGAAGGCGATGAGGGCCATGCGATGTACATCGTGGCTGGTGAGGGAGCTATGTGGCAGGTGTGGGAAGGGGGGGTGCAAGAAGGGGTATTTGCCTCCTAGCCAGTTCCATTACTCATCCCCACCTGAATGATGGGGGTGGGGCAGAGCCCTTCTCTCTACCTTTCCTACCACGGTATTGTTTGCAGCACTGTTAGCTTCATTCCAGATAGGTGCAGGTGATATTCAATTAAAAAAGGAGGTGTTGCTTTTTTCTATTCATTATTCATTCATTTTGCTTTGCCTTCAGTTAACTGATTAGTGCCTCTACGAGAAATGAAAAAAATCAGAAAGGGAAGACCATTTAACTGCATTTTCCCAGGAGGAGGAGAAATTCTCTAACAATTTCTCCACTTGAGGCTCAGGGCTTCTTTTTCTTTGTTTGCCTTCAGATTACTTTTTTGTTAGTTTTTGTTACCAAATTGTAAGTGTAGGCTGATCTTCATTCTATATTTTTAAAGAAAGGAAAGATGGTCTCTGAGGGCATTTTGTCTGTGTTTTGTGTGTAGACAGGAGGTGAACAGATTATATCGTAATTGCAGTTTCCCCCACCCCAAATTGATAGGGTTCCTGGAGAAAATTCTATAGTGACCTTTTTCAAAAGGATGTGTAAGAAGAAAATGTCGACATGTGAGTCTTTTCACCGACAAACATCTTCTGAGAAATTTAGCTCTGCTTTTGTATTTGACAAAAGAGACTGTCTAGCTTTCTGTTGTCGAAGGTTCATGGTATTTGGAATTTACAGAATTTACCAAACCAGGCAGGGCCACAGTGCAGCTGAAAAGGGTGGAAGTCACTCCTGCACCCCCTTTTCCCATATAGTATGTGATGATTTTTCATGTTCTTCATGCAGGAAGACTCAGAGGAGAAGAGAGCTTATGTGAGATAATGACAAGTATCACAGTCAACTGATATTTAAAAAAAATGTTTCAGCATATTATATTATCTCAAAATTTCAGATTGTTAGCACGGTTTGCAATATACAAATTCAACCACTTGTGATTTACTAATTAACCTAGGCTTAAGCAAAGACCCAGACACTTAGAGAAGATGAGAATGTCCCTGAGCCAATATGGAGTACTTATTCTTAACTACTCAGTTGTGACAGCTTGCTCTTGCTAGGTGGTCTTCAGTATCATGGGATGTGAACTGCTTTCTCGACTAGCTTCTCCCAACTAAGTCCTGCTTCCTGGCTGTTCAGTGTGAAGGCAGTTGACCACTTGGTTGCCAAGGAGCTACAACATCATTTGTATTGAACTTGTTTTCCTAATGCAATGGGGTTACATTTCCCTTGAAGTTTAGCAGGGAGGTTGAGCCCCCAGAGAAAATAAAACAAAACACAAACCGCTGTTCAAGGAATATTGATAAGGGGAACAGAGAAGTGCAAGTCCAGCAACTGACAGCATCTTCTTGCTTTCAGCACCGGAGTGAAGTTGAGTTGAGAACTGATGGGTAGGGAGAGGAAGAGAGAATGGAGTAGAAAGACTAAGCATGAAATGAAGCTGCTACCACAGCTGGCTGGGGAATTCTGGGAGTTGAAGTCCAAACATCTTAAGTTGCCAAAGTTGAGAAATACTGTGCTATCAGATGCCTTCTGCTTTTGTGCTACCACAGACTAACAAAGCTCTCCTTCTCAATGTGAAATAAGGAGTTTCCTATTTTTTCTGTTACACAGCATTTGTGAATGAGCTCTTTTTTATGCAGCCTAGATCCCCTTTCGAATTCATGGGATATTGGAGTATAAGAGACTAACAGTTTTGGAAGAGACCTTGTAGGTCATATAGTCCAACCCTGTCCAAGCAGGAGAGCCTACACTAAGGGTGTCAAACTCACGGCCCTCAGGCCAGATGTGTAATGCACTGGCCATACCTGATTTAGCGAAGAGGGGGAAAGTTGCGATATGTCACATGATGATGCGTCATCACAATTTTGACACTCCTGCCCTCCACCATTTCTGACAGATGGCAGTCCAGTCTCTTCTTGAAAGCTTCCGGTGCTGAAGCTCCCACAACTTCCGAAGGCAAATTGGTTGATTGTTCTCACTGTCAAAAATTTTCTCCTTATTTCTAGGCTGAATCTCTCCTTGATCAGTTTCCATCCATTATTTCTTGTCTGGCCTTTGGGTGCTTTGGAGAATAGCTTGACCCTTTCCTCTTGGTGGTAGCCCCTCAAATATTGGAACACTGCTGTCATGTCTCCCCCGATCTTTCTCTTCACTAGACTAGCCATGGGCAGTTCTTGTAACCGTTGTTCATATGTTTTAGTCTCCAGTCCCCTAATCATCTTGGTTGCTCTTTGCACTTTTTCTAGAGTCTCAACATCTTTTTTCTAGTGTGGTGACCAAAACTGGATGCAGTATTCTAGGTGTGATTTTACTAAGGCTTTATCTTGATTGTATCCCTTTGTTAATGCAGTTTAGGATTGCATTGGCTTTTTAAGCTGCTGCTGCACACTGCTGGCTCTTATTTAATTGGTTGTCCTTAACATTTTAAATATACCTGTTGAAATCAGTTCCAACCTTTGTTAGCAGATCTCTGGTATTGTTTCTTCATGTTGCAACAGAATGCATGATTGATAACCAATTAGGTAGATAGTAGTTTTGAAGATCAGGCAGCCTCCTGGAGCAAGATGATGCTTTGTAAGAGAAAAAAAAATTACCTAGTCCTTTGGTGTTAAAGTGCCACCTAATCCAGAACTTATAAAACTAGCAGTTGGTTTTCACTTGTTTCCCTTTGTATGGAACATTCAGTTTAAAACAGGGAAGTTGTGGAAACCTAAATCTCGTTCACATGTTATGGGATTTTTCTAGATCATCATGATTAAGCAACCACATAGTTTATTTGTTTGGGCATACTATGGTATGGAAACACAGCAATTGTAGACCAAGACCTTGATCCCCCTTGTGCCACAGAAGAAGCAAAACTGTAATCAAGTTTTTATTAGCTTGGCTTATTACACCCTGGGGAACCTTAGAAGTGCTGGCCACATTCCAGGAACCCTTCCACTCTCATGAGTTGAGCTTTAGGAAATGAAGGCCATTGCCGTAGAGCGTGAGGCTGATAACGCTTCCTTGACTCTCAGACATCATTAACAAAATTGGATAAATTACGGGGTAGGGCAGGTGGGAAACAGATGCTCTGTGTATGCCATAGATACACAATGCAATAACTCTGCCTACTGACACGAGTCTGCAGAAACGATACAGGAATCTTCCTGATATCTAAATTGATCAGCCTCATGCTTCACAATTTTGTTCACCCTCCAGAAAATTGCTTATCTTATAATTTAGGCATGGGCACAGGGTATCTGAGCAGCCACCCTCACCCCAAAGGGATTAGCCCATCCCACTCATTCCAGTGGAAAAAATCTACTTTGGATCCCGTCTGCCAAAGGTGGGGTCCAGGAGAAGAGCCTTTTCTGCTGTGGCCCCCATCCTTTGGATATTTCTCCCATGGGAGGTGAAGTCAGTCCCCTGCCCCACTCCTGGCCTTCCAGGAGAACCTTCAACCTGGGGTCTGAGTAAGGGTGCTCTTTGCTGGAAGTGGTTGATAGGGTAGAAAGAAGATCCCCAACCCTATGTCGCCTATCCTCTTGAGTTCTAGTCCTTATTTAATCTTCCTTAATTTTAATCATTTTGTTTTATCTTTTTTTTACCTTTTTCTCATCCTATAAGCCTCTCAGAGTCACTGCCACAGTGAGATGGGTGGCATATAAATTTCACAAATAGTCTGTAAATATAATTTCTGTGGCTAATGGTAGTGGTGAAACCAGATAAGCTTCTGCACTTGTATGACTTTGCACCACTGTTGTATGTGGGCATGGGAAGAATTAGTGTTAATAGCAAATTACAGGAAGGTAGCATTTTACTAGCATGGCTAATAGCCATGGAGAGATCTTTTCCTCCTCCATGAAACAGTTCACCCTGTGTTTATCTTGGGTCAGGGAGTTAATTCCACAAGTGATGAAGCTGCAGGTGGCCATGACACATCTTCATAGCCCTTATTCTCATGTTGCAGAGGGGGAGCTCGGTGTGACGCAGAAGGGGCGCCATCTCCGCAGGCTGCTCCCAGGGGATGTGTTTGGAGAGCTGGCTGTGCTATACAACTGCCAGCGCACGGCAACTGTCATGGGTAAGGAAGGAATTGTGATGTGTGTCTGCTTGTCAAAATTCTCTGCCGCTAATGTCAACTCTGAGTTTTATCCGCTATGCCTCTCTTCATCAAAAGAATCCCAACAACCCGTGTCTACCAATTGCTGCATTTCCCGACACCTTCGTGTCTTCCTTAGGATCAGCATGTAACTCTTTTCGGACTGGGTTGGTTCAGAAGGTAAAAATGGAAGGAAATAGGAAGAACTAGAAGAGAAGAAATAAGAGCTAGGAGTTGATGCATTCTTAAAGAAAACAAATATGACAAAACAACAGAAGATGTGTGACACCACAAAATTGAGCCAACAGATTGGGAGCAGAAGCTTTCACACACATGGAATTCATTCGTCTTGGCATTGCTCAATCTCATTTGGCTTTGCCATAAAAGACTATCACAATTATGCGTCCGGAATGTTATGCAATAATTTGATAGCAGTTATTCATAAAATGTAACGGCAGGGGAATATATTTTCACCCATCTAAAATAATTAGCCTGAGAACTGAGAGAGGGAGCTTTTATATTTTACATAAAGTATTTTATATTTAGCATGACATGTCTAAGATTTCACTCATCAGCCCCCTCCCTCCCTTGGCATGATGAGCGTGCCAAATGTGAGCTTCCTGTGGCAAGTGTACTGGCCACCAGGGGCATCAAGGCAATTTTGGCTTCTTGGACAGGGAAGACGGGGCAATTCTGGGATGAGTTGGTGTCGAAATATCCCTTTCCCCACGATGCCCACCAAAAGCACTCAGGCCTTGGTGTGTCCTGCCTTTGCAAGTCATGCTGGGCTGGGGCATTCTTGATTCTGTTGCTATGGCAATTGTACAATTGCATCCTTTCCCTCTACTTCTGGAACAGAAGCAGAATCTGCTTTTCTCTGTTTTCTTCCTGTGCGAATGGCTAGTTGCTGATAATGTATCTCAGTGTGTTTGCCCTATTGGGATTTGTGTATGCCTTTGAATTTTAGCTCTCTTATTTGAGCACCATAACATTAACTCCATACCTTATTTAACGAGCACTGGGAGGGGAAATGGAAATACTACAGGATTTTGGAGGCTATGTGCGTCAGTTGCAATGTGCAAGAGTGTTTCAGAAAGTTAATGGTGAAAACTGCCCACGCTGCTTTTGGAAAATTGCAGTTTCTTTCTGAAATATCCTTTCTAAAAAGTGGCAGTTCTCTGTGAGAGGTGAAAGAATGTGTATTTTTAAACCAACCTTTTCAGCATTATATAGGAAGGGATGCTATCGGGGGCCACGCCAACGGTTTGCTCACTAGTATTGCTGATGACAATAAGCAAACCCAGAAATAAAAACATTTGTTGTTACTACCAAATGTTGAAAGATTTATGCTGGAAAACAACTAAAGCTAAACTATAGTGAAAAACCCTCTTTCTTAACTTCTGTCTTCTCAGCACTCACTGTGGTTCAGCTGTGGGCCATTGACCGACAGATATATCGCAGCATCATCACAGAAAACGCCAAGAGGAAACGAGCTTTCGCCCTCGCAGGCTTGCGAGGGTAAGTAGCCAGGGGACAAAAGGAGGGGAGGTCAAGACATGTTTGGACAACAGAAACAAAAACAATAATGAAAATAACTTTTGTTCACCAGAGATCAGGTGTGGTACAAATAAGTAACTAAATGTAGGCAGGACAGGTGTATCGGTTCTGCAATGAAGATTCCCTTCTTGATGTCTTCCACAATTCCAAGAATATTGGTGGGGCTTTTGGAAAAAGAAGTAGTGGAAAAAGCAATAACCCACATTACCTCTAATGCAAGATCTCAGTGGCAGAGCCAGCTGGGGTTTGAGGGTCAGTGGAATTGAATTTTGGATTAAAAAAAAAGGAAGGGAGGGTGACAGGAGTGCATTCTCCAATACTACTGGATTACCATTGCTGGATACTAATGAAGGTATAAGGGAAGAGCAGATGCCAGAAAATATTCCAAATTATTATGAGCAATCAGGAGAGACTCCTGCAGCTCCTGTGTCATAGATTTCCAAAGCATTCCTTATGTGCCCTCCCTCTTCCTCTCCTCTCCCCCTCCCTCTCTCCCCTCTTTCTATTGCCATCCCAGGGTGAAACCACTCCAAGGCCTGTCCGATGCCGATCTTTCACAGCTGTTGGACTCTGCGGAAGAGGTAATTGCAACCATAATAAAGACTCTCTCCGACCCAGGGTGGCTAGGATCATGCAGCAAAGGGGGTAGCACTGAGATGGCCCCCAGCGCTTTTCAAGAGACTGAACATTAGTCTGTACATTCTTGCAGCGCACTTTCATGCCCAATGAATTCATCATCCAGGAAGGAGATGAGGGGAGAGCCTTTTTCTTCATTCTCACTGGAGAGGTGAGTCTCGGAATAGTGAAGTTTTAACAATGAAGAGATTTTGAGAAAGTGAAGATGTTCTTGTGTTTACCATTCTCCTTACAATTAGCTTTCCATGTGTGTAGGGCGAAGGTACAAAGTCAGGGCATGTGCCTGGCAAACAGCAGAGCCCCCTCTTTTCAACCTTTCAGCTCTTACCTGGAGCTATGCTTGACTGAATGTAGAATTTATCTGACATTTTGAGGGCTTTTTGCTAGAGACCCTTTCCTGCTCTGTTGATTATTTTGGGAGATCATTCCACAATCTCAAGCAAATTGCTGGTTTCTCTTGCCTACATCCTTGACTCCTGGATTGTCCAGTATGCTTCTCAGAGTCGGAAAGAGCATTACAAAACATAGTAATGTAGTGATGGCCAAGCTTCAGTTCAACTCTTTAAGAATTTCATGGATCCAAGTGTGCTTAACAGTATGAAAGTGGTTTGCCAAACTAGGCTAAAATGGGGTTTGGTGGTTTGTGGCTCAGCACAGAAACCTAGTCACTATTTTAGTGTGTTACGCAAACCAAGCCATGATGTTACTCCATTTTCTTGGACATAGCATGTTATGTAAATACAACAGTTGCATTTTGTAAACCAGAGTTTACAGTTTAATATGTTTTGTGAACCTAGCCATTCTGAGCTTTTTTTATCCCTTTCCCACCTGCTGTACCTGGTACAAAAATAGCTTGCCCTCTCTTGCCACTCTCCAAGTACCAAACTGGGGACCAGTCCCCTCCTTCTCTCTTGCCGTGCTGCATGGTCCTCATTTCTTTCCCGGCCTCTGCAGGTTGAGGTGACCAGGAATGTGGATGGGCAGGAGGAGCACATCCGAGTATTAAAGGCTGGAGACCACTTTGGGGAACTTGCCCTCATCCGGTAAGTGTGGGACACTGGCAGGCTTTGTGCACTGGTTGATACACTGCAGGTGATAGAAATATCGTAGTATGAGATGTGCATATTGATGTAACAATTTGCTAGACAGAGTCCATAGCACGGAGAAGTTGACTGAGCCAGGAGGCCCCCATGTAAGATCCACATGGGTCAAGGGTTTTACACAACATAGCACTAGCACAAACACTTAGACATATATACCATTCCACAGTGCTTTACAGCACACTTTGAGTGGTTTACAAATGTCAGCATATTGCCCCCAACAATCTGGGTCCTCATTTTACCAACCTCAGAAGGATGGAAGTCAGAGTCACCGTTGAGCTGGTCAGGATTGAACTCTTGTCAGTGGGAATGCAGAGTTAAAGTTAGCCTGCAATAGTGATCCTAGCCACTGTGCCATCACAGTTCCTATATATTCTTATATATCTTTGTATATCAATACATCCCACACTGTTATTAGTTGTGGGCTATAGTCTTATTAATCAGAGATCACAAGAGGATAAAGTATGAATTTTCTTTTTTAGCCATTTTTTCACTTTTCCACACTTGCAGCAACATTCGCCGGACAGCCAGCTGTCGAGCACAAGGTGAAGTAACTTGCATTGCAGTAGCTAAAGAGTAAGTAATGTCGACCTCTTGCACATATAGAGCCTGAATGTGCAATGATATATCATGGAACGTCTGCTTAGAACTGGCCATAAAAGATCCTATGATTTCTCCCTAGAGTCAGACATGCAAATTCCCTGAAGTAGTATTGTAGAGGCTGCTTCTAACCTAGCCTGCCTCATTTTCCATTCTGTAGAAAACATTCACTGATGATGGGCTGGTAGGAAAGGGAAGGGAACGGTGACAGATCTGTTAGCTCCAGAGAAGCAAAGGCACTCAAGAGCTGTCTAACATCTCACAAATCAAAGAATACACAGAAACTGAGCTGTAGAAAATGCACAGGGCGCTTGTGGGATATTTTTGCGGCCACAGTGATGGACTAAAAACATTTCACTGGTGTCTGGAAGATTATCTTCAGTAGACATGTGGAAGCAGAGGGTACAAAATTAGTAGCTATGAAACACGAGGGTTGAACATTTTTAGGTCAGCTTTCAGTACAAATACAAGATTTCAACAGTTTTGTGGAAAGCTCAAGAGTCACATCAAAGGGAATTTTCTTCCTTGGTTTGAGGTAGACATTGGGAGGGTCTTCTTTGCTTTAAAATTATTCTAAGCTTGTGCTTCCTTTCTTGAATGTTGAGAAATTATGCTACCAGTTTTCAGCAGTGGTCAAAGGACACTATGAGGACTCCACAAAAGAGCTTGGAGGAAGTTGATATGGTTTTGGGAATGTAGTTATCTACCCAGAATATAAGTTAGGGCAGTGGTGGAATTCAATTTTTTTTACTACTGGTTCTGTGGGCGTGGCTTGGTAGGCGTGGCTGGGAGGATCATGTGACTCGGTGGGCAGTTTTTGTAAGCAGGGCAATAAAGATTAGGTTAGAAACAACACCAGAATGCTTTTTTCCTGCCTGCCTTACAGGATTAACCCTGTAAAATGGAAAAAAACAAAAGGAAATTTCTTCTAACAATCGGTTCTCAAACTGCTTAGAAAATTTATTATCTGCTGAATTTCACTTCTCAGTTAGGGACAATTAGTTAGGGACAGTTATGGCGCTTCACTATCTTAACTTGCACAATTTTACATCAACTACTACAAATTTTAATATAACAATAGGACAGCCCTCTACTTAGAAGATTATTGTTTGAAATATAGTGTCTGGATTCTCACAACAGTCCAGGTTGAAATGACTGAGTAATTGGTAGCTCAGACTATTATAGGAATCCAGATTTTAAAATGAAGTAGGAGTGTCAACAACCACTTTCACTGCTTGCTTCTCAAGAAGGGTGGAAATGACTTTTGTATTATGTTAGTGCTTGTGCTCCACTTTTGAAATCAATATTCAAATAGCTTGCATTTGAATAATGATGATGATGATGATGATGATGTGTATGGCAAACTTGTTTCTAATGGAAAAAGACAAAATGTGTCTCCCCCTCTTTTTATTATGTTGTTATAAATCTTAGTACATTGTATGCTTATCTACTGTTTCCATTCATTGGTGTTTGCATAATATGTTAAAAACTATTTACATTCTATTATTTAAACAGCGTAGAATATTGAGGATAGAGAAAAGAGAAAAATAGTCTATCAAAGTTAATTACGATTTAGACTGACAATTTTTACAAGCATAAAATTATTTAGCTTTTTCATCCAAAGTTCAGTGTAATAGAACCACTACAACTCATATCAAAATAATTGTTATTCTAGAGGTTTCAGTAGCTGATTACTTATTAAAGTCTCCCTTATATTTTTAGTGTGCGTATGTGTGTGTAATAAAATTCAAATTCAAATTCAAATTTTATTGGTCACATACACAGTCATACATGGTACAATATGCAGTGAAATGCTTACG
>JAEANM010004223.1:0-21113 GCA_017656035.1 Myanophis thanlyinensis
CAAGTACTGTACCTGCCCGAGCTGATGGCCTTTTGTATCTTGGAACATAATTTGTAAGTAGAGACTATTATTTTCTCGAAAAAAAATTTGTAAGTCAAAATTTTTGTAAGTAGAGCTCTTTGTAAGTAGAGGTACCACTGTAGAGTACAACAACCAATCCCTCTTGCATTACTGCTGATGTATCTATGGTCATCAGGAATAGATCCACACCTTTTCCATTTTCACCAGTCCAACTAATTTACTGTGTTTCACAATATCTTTTATTGCATCACCTTTTTAGGAACATTTAAATTTTTATGCTCATGGTTAATCTAGAGAGGGCACCTTTTTTTCGTTAAGAAATAGATTTTTCCCTATGAGCAAAGAGGGTGACATGGATTCTTGCTCAGTGCTGGGATAATGGACATCAATTCTCGCCCATTCCAGAAGAGGGAGCTCAAAATCAAATGCCTAACCTTATCTGATCTCCATCTTTCTTTCATAACTTCTGGATCAGATTCTCAATAACAATGAATTGTTTCTGCCTGTGCTCCTTTCCCCCAACAGAATTCAGATCATCGATGCCTCTTGCTTACAATCATAAGCATGTATGCTCTATGTATGGAAATTGTACTACATACAGTACAACTTAGTATCTCTGAGAAAAAGAGAACAGCTCTGAGAAAAATGACACACACACAGAGAAAACCTCAAATTTGTAGAACCATGTAAACTTATACACTGTTTCATAAACTGTGTTATTTGGAAAAAGATTACCAGAGCCACTCTTATTTAGAAAGGGGGTGTTTTGAAGTGAGTTAATACAAGGAAGGAAGGAAGGGCTGGATGAAATTCTCTGGACATCAATATTGTTTTGCTTATTCTTAGTTCCAGATAGTTGCCTTTGTTTCAGGAAACAATAGTGATCCCATAACCAGATTTGTATTCGGAGGATTCAGGCAGCCCAGAAGATGGCGTGTTTAGCATTCATCCTAGATCTAATTCCCCTGCTGCTTTGTTCCAATTTTTTTGGCTGTGTTTGTAGGCTAGCTTTATCAACCAACCCTTATCAGTTACCTAGCCTAAATACTGTTTTTATTAAGCTGTATTTCCATACTGGCCGCAAAAGAAGGGACATTGTTTTCCCAACCTAATGCTATTGAGCTATATATGTGCTGTTGAGAATTAATTTACCTCATTTAAAGGTAAATTTAAAGATCCCTTTCTTGGACTTTCTGGACTAGACTAAATAAATAGCCTTGTCTGGAAATACTGGTAATCACCAAGAGGAAAATTACTCTGTAACAGAAAAAAAGTCTCTTATTACACCAAATGAATATGAAAAATGTGTGCAAGAAAACTGCTCACCCCAGTTTTTATATTTGGAAGAATTTAGTTGCATTATAATAGAAAGCCACCGATGGAATCAAGAGCAATCTGGCTTTGTGAGAAAGACTACTAATTGAAATTATTCAGCTCTACAGCAGGGTTTTTGCAATATAGCGTCTTTTTATAACAAAAACAAAAAGTGAGTGTGCTGCAAGTATACTTTCAAATCCTTCCCATTCTCTGCATTAAAATGCCATACTGGTTCTACACATCAGATTGAAAGCAATTTAAGAGCTGAGGCCTTTTGATAAATATTAATGATCTGAAGCAGCACATACAAGAAAATGATGTACTCTTAAGATGCTCTGGAGTTGAAAATTGTCAGTACTATTATGGTTTTCTCTTGCAAATAATAAATGATTCAACAACTGTATGGTTACCATGGGGATAGCTTCTCATTGAGCCTAAAATTACCAAGGTGCTGACAAGCCACTATTTTTAGTACCACAGATGTGTCTTTTTAAAAACAGAAGAGTGATACGAGTGTGTCAATGTGTATGGATGTATGCATGTGTGAGAAAAACATGAACTAATTTTCAGAATTGCATTTTTATTATTATCATTATTACCATTATTAGTGATTTTTTTCTAGTTCTTTTTCTTTGACTGGCATCTCCTGGTACAGAAATATCAATAAACTGTATTATTATTATTATTATCCAGAAAATCAAGGAGAAGACAAGGAAAAGTGTAGTAAGAAAACTGAATAAATCCCTAATTATTAAGAACAACAAAAAAATGACCTATGCAAGCAGCTGTTTGTGGATCTCTCGGATGTTACTGTTTTAGTAATATTTATAAAACATGGTGCAGAAATATTGTGAAGGGGAGAGAGACTCAGCCAATAAAATATTGTTTGTGGTAATACCGTGATTGAAATTTATTTAGTAGAGTCTCCATTTAAAAAAAACCGCATAAGGGTGAGGAAAATATTACAAGAATGCAGTTGAACAAGGTAGAAGAGAACATACAATTAGGGGTAGATAATTTACTGCAATAATAAGGGCTTTCTGTTGTCAGTATATTACAACATCTGCATCTGTTGCGTTCATCAGAGAAAGTTAATGAGGAGAGTTAAGTTTGGCCTATAAATTGATTTCATAGACTCTGGCCTTCTTGCTTTCATGCAAAAAAGCAATTACAGTTAGAAAAAGTACTCAAGAACAGATAGATATATCCACATTGCACTCATTCCAGCTGTTTCACAGCTACTGATAATATCTCTGTACCAAGCGAAGAAACCTGTTTATATGGGAGGCATGTTTTTAAACACCACCAGAAAATGCTTACAACTATCTTCCCTGTGGGTTCAGTAAAACCCTGGTAAAATAGAGAAGTGGATATACTAAATACACAAACCCATCACAGTAACTGTACATAATACCGGTAGTTAGCTGTGGATACTATGTGTACATAACAGATAGATGAAGCACCGTATGACTTTCACCAGTTTAAAACAAATGAAAAATATTGTAATTAAAACACTATGGAACCTAAGATGCCTTTTCTGACCTAGTGTCAGCCACATATGTTGGACAAATCTTCCCTTAATTTCTAACCAACATGGCCAATGTAGAAATTATGGGAGTCATACTCCAAATTTCATTTACAACATAATCAAACAGCCTCATTTACAGAAGGGAGGCTTGGAATTGAACCAAATGGGTATTTCTTCCAACAAGTGTTATCAACAAACTATACAAAGTGATATTTGCTTTCAGTGGCAGATCTCACCTGTATCTATCCTCATTTTAGTCACCTGATTTCTCTATCACATAATGGTTGATACAGCCTAAGGCTTTACACACCCTGAGCCTTCCCTCACATAGTGTAGGAATAAGAAATGCTGTGTTAACACTGCTGGAGCTGAGAATTACTTAAAGCTGTTTCACTCATGGGCTGGGGTGAAATTAAGGTGGGCGTAAATCAGAAAAAAAGAGCAGCTGCCAAGGCATATATGTGCTGTGGTTAGGTGCAAGGGAGATGTAGCCTTTTAATGCTCTCAACAATAAATTATATTCTCATTTGTACCCAAAGATTTCATTGATCTCAGTTACCCAGTTCTGAATGGTTAAAGCCTCTAGTCTCTGGTAATTTACATAGAGATTTATAAAAGGCAACACTTGCAGGGAAGGAAGTGGTAGTAGGTGATTGGCTCCAATCCAAAAACCTTATTTTGTCTTTGGCTCTAACCATATCACCATTATTTCTGCCAGTGAAAGATTGATGTCAAGACCCTATGAATTATAATTAGGATTCCAAAGTCTAAAATCTCCATTGTGTAATATGTGCTTGACAGTTACATAAACTTAGTTTTGGGAGCACTACCTGGTTTGTTTATTTTACCTTTGCCTTTCTTGGCTTGAGAACAATAAGCCACAAGTATGCATTTACATTCAGTGTTTAATATGGGACCAGCTTTAGGTGAATTCTGGGAATTGCATGCATCTTAAAGTTATCAAGTTTGAAAATATAGAAAGTTTGGGAAAACTGGATTTGTTCAGTCCGTTTGTAATCTTTTCTGCCATACTGTTTGAGCCAAATTCACTTCTTCAAGGACAGGCAGCAGTCCCAGTCAGTATGCAGCTTCCAAGCCCCTTGATATAGCCCTCAAAACCATTTTAGCTAAGATTGTAAAAAAAGAAAACACTAGCACTAAGAGAATTGTCATCCATTTGAACAGGAGTTCTTGCAGGTTATGGTGCAATGTGCATAGAAACAAATAAGTGGGGCTTCAGTTGCATTGGTATGGCCTAAAACAAGCTATCAGAAAATACTAAAAGATAAAACAGTGATATCACAATCAGACTACTAAGAGAATAATACTAATCACATCAAATTCCCACATGCACGATATGAAACTACCAACTTTGTAGTCTTCTGAGCACAAAGATTAAGATTCCCCCAAGTACTGCTTACCTGCAAGGAGTTATAACATTATAAGATATAGGGGAAACCAATATTTTACTGCACAGATTATTAGTTAAATGTTACATGTACCCATAAAGCCTACCTACTCTTACTTATGCATTTTTGCACAATCTTACCACCTTCATCTCTGTTTCTCTTCCGAGTATTAAGCTGCAGATCACCTGTTGCTGTTACTATTAGCACAAGGACATTAGCAGTCTTGCTCTGTGCATTAACAGATCAGCTGGCTTGTACGAAGGTTAGATTCAATCAAGTCAAGCTTGTGAGTTCAGGAAAATGTAAAGTGTTCTTAGAAAAATATGGAAGTAATTTACAATTGGTTTCTGTTTTTTCAACTCAACAATCGGGGACTCTCTTGGTGGTCTCTCATTCAAATAACATGCAGACCAAATCTTGATTAGCTTCTAAGCCTAGACAACATTAGACAGATTCTTTTGTCATAAATCAGATTTGTATAGAATTTATTAATACTTTTAAACACATTTTATGTTAAATTGCACAGAGGCTGTGAATGCCTCCCTGGATTAAAAAAAAAGGTGGATATAAATCAAAATAAAAATGAATACACATGAGCCACAATATGCTTTGATTGGTTGTCACACTATAATGTAACAACTAAGGCTTACTTACAGAGGGTGGACACTCTCCCTCCATCCTCTCTCTCTTTCACAAATTGTTGTAAATTAACATTTTTCAATTACACTTTGCTCCGCTTTGCAAAGCAGATTTGCCCAAACTTTAAATAAAAGTCTTATTTGGCAAGCTATGAGACATTTGTTTTAACATGTTTATTTGTAGACTTGTAGTCTCTTCAGCAACATTTCCATATAACTTTGCAAACTGTGTTTTTCTCCATAGTTTCTAAATTCAGATGGGAAGTTGAGAACTGAATAACAAATAGGCCCAGAATATGTGAACTCTAATAACGACTTATGGCATGTTTACTTTTATAACTGAACAGTGTGTGGGTTTTGTCAACATAGTCAACATTGATAAGTTATTCTTTGAATACTTGTACAAAATTGCAGATGTCGAATCTGGCTAATTCCTTGGCAGTTCTTCTTCCTGGACAAGAACTTTAGAACTGTAAGGCAGAGGATATAATTCAGTCTTTCCCAACCTGGTACCGTTCCAGAAGTACAAGGATCAACATTCCTGCAGATATATAAAAACTGTAAATAAAGCGATTGGCAATGTTGATTAGGAACAACAAAGTGTTTCTCAACTTTGGCAACTTTAAGATGTATGGAATTCATTCCTCAGAATTCCACAACCAGCTAGGAGTTAAAGTCCACACATCTTAATGTTGTCAAAGTTGAGAACATGCCATAGGCAGAAAAACATTAAGATAAATCTGATGGTAACTTAATGGCCAGTGGGTAGAAAACCCAGATTTGCAAAAGATAGGCTGAAGACTGTTGTATTCCCCTAATCCAATTGCATAACAAAGAGTTCTTGAAGGTCCAAACTCAATATTTTGTGTAATGTAATTTTATCGTAATAAAAGTATTGATCATGAATTTATGTTATTACTCATATCTATAGTGCAAGATTTTTATTCAATACTTGTATAATTTATTATGTATATACGTATCTGCTTTACATATCTGCTTCTATACAATTTATATTTCACCGGTCTTATAATTTATTGATTCAAACAAGATGATTCATTTTTCTTTGGACTATTTGCTAGCAGTCTTCCACTGCCTTTTAAAAATCTATTTTCCCATACTATTCTGGATGCGGAACTCTGGGGAACCAGATAAATGATTCTCTTTGCTTTTATTGCCTTGACAGAATGCTTTATCACTTTCTTTATGACAAAATCATCTAACACACTTTGCAAAGCTGGCTGGGGAATTCTGGGAGTTGAAGTGCAAACATCTTAAAGTCGCCAAGGTTGAGAAACACTGATCTAACACAAAGGAAGATATTTTGAGTTTGAAATTGGGACACAGATAAACAGTAGAACAACAAGCAGGCATACTTTAAATTGAATTATAGCTAGTAATCCAAACCAAATGTCAAATGAGTGTTCTGAAAGTATTTTAATTGGCATTTATTTTAATTGGCACCTAGAGAAAGCTTTGCTCTTCTTAAATACTTCAAATGGAGAGCCTTCCAGTGATGTCAGTGGATCTGGATTGCCTCCAAGATCACTGGAGCTCAATTGTAATCAAGTTAAGACCTGCTGCAAGGGGTCCGGAGACTGTCATTCTTTCTCTTACCAGTGTTCAGAGGGAAGGGGGAGCTGGGTGAAATTAAAGGTTTCAAATATTATTGCATTCAGAGGCAGTTTCAAGAGTAATATGAACAAAAGTCCCCAGAATCGTGTTTGGCAGGAAACAAAGGAATTGATTGGCGTAGTGCAGAAATGCTAACCAGATCTTTCCACTGCATCCTCTACCAGTTGTGCTAAAAAAAAAACCTCAACCAACCAAGCAGCTTTCTCAGCAATAGGCAAAATAATTGGTTATGCACATTAAGGAGGCATCATAAACCATTCCAGGACAAAGGACACAGACGACTCCATTTTTAATATATAAAGTCTACCATGTTTATTCAATAGAGACACAATTAAAGACAACCCCTGAAAACCAGGAACACAACTTTAACACTCCGTTACGAAGTGTACATATGTGTATACATATAAATATGCGTAAAAGCGCTTAGACACACATGCCTAGTCCACAACTCCTTCTGCTAAACCAGAGGGAGAGCGCACGCATATAGATATATAGACACACTTTATTATTTTTTATTAGCTACCTTCTGTGAACAGAATTCTTCATTCACAATCTCTGATAGTGTTCAGTTGAAGCCAGATGCTTTCCAGCTTTTAGAGTCGTTTTTTTTTTTTTAAAGAAAGAAATGGCTTCATATAGATTGTATTTCTATCTTGTTTGAAAAAAAAAAAACTGTGAATGCCCCAAAGGGGAAGAAATTGCAGAGGGCAGGGTACAGACGGGGGTCATCAGAAATGGACTTTCCTTCTTCAGCTAATCAGAAAAAAAAGGGTCAAGAATTTATTTCCTTCTTTGGGAGCATATTGACTTGCCATGACATACAGGAATCCACAAGCAAAACTCTGGACTCTCTTCTGGCTGGAGAAAATCCCCCCCCCCTTTTCTCTCTCTCTCTCTCTCTCTCACACACACACACACACACTTCCTAGAAAGCTTGCTAGAAATATGACCCCCTTTCTGAAAAATCCAGCTTGTAAAGAGAGGAGGAGCTTCTGGAAAGAAACGGGGGTGGGGTGAGGAGAGGAGAGGGAAGCTTGGACCAACGTGTTCGTCCTCAGGAGACTCCCAGCCGTTACAAAACACACAGGGTTTGCCCACAAGCCCAGTCAAAACAAGCAGGGATAGGATTACAGTACCATGGCCACCCGCCTGGGGAACACAGCAAAGACACCAAAACACGGGGTGGGGGCAGGAAAAAATAAAAAAGGGTGACCTTCGAGAGGAAGATGGAGACGGGAAGGGAAGGGCGATCCAAAGCGATTATTTCAGTGTCCAGGAGCTTCTTACGGCGTCCAACCCTCCTCCTCCTCCCTCCCAATCGTGGACGTGGACGGGTCTTTTACTATTCAATCGCCCCATGCCCTATAACCCGCGCAAAAGCCGGGCGGGTGGGCGGACGGACGCGCGCTTGAGGATTTCACGCCAGACAATGCCACGCGGGGGCTGGTCCCTTTCTTTGCACTTCCCACACGGAGGGGCAGGCAGCGGGAGAGGTAGGGTTTCGTTCGACGCCCCGGTGGCAGGCGCCAACTCCAGCAACCGAAGGCAGATCCGGGATCGTCTGGCGGGTGGGGCGGGGGGAGAAACAGACGGGTGACGGGATCGGGATTGATCAACGGCCGGGCGGGAGGTTGAAGAACAACCGTCCGGAGCCGCACTCGCACCAGTCTTTGTGTGTATGTGTGTGCGCGTGCGTGCGTGTGCGTGTATTTCCCCGAAAGAGAAACGGTAGCAGATCGTCAAGTGGCTCGGGAGTCATGAAAAAGCGACCGAGAATCATCGCTTGAAAGTCCTTGGCAAAAGCCCCCGGCGAGGGTCTGCTTCAAGTAATCTGGCCGTGGCTTGAACAATCCCGCCTCCTCTGGGGCTTTGCAGTCACTCCCGCTGACCCTCTCTCACCGCGGGTACTGGGATCAGGGAAGCCAAACAGACACGGTCTCTTTTCCCCACGGCGCCCTTCCCCGGGAAGATGCGGGGCGGCGATCCGAGGGCCAGGCTTGCCAGCCCGGCGGGCTTAAGGCAAGGCTTGCAAAGAGTCTCCGTCGCTGCTACTGCAGCGGCAGCAGCTCCCGGAGGACGAAACGGAGCCAGGGGAGCCCGTGGTGGAAGAAGTCTCGGCCGCCAACTGCAACCTCCGCACCGCCTCCTTGATGAGGTTGCCGGAGAGGATGAGCTGCTGCAGGAGGCGGTGAGGGTCGCCGTCCTCCTCGTCCTCGTCGCCGCCGGCGGGCAGGAGCGACCGGTAGCGGTGATGGTGGTGGTGTTGGCGGCGACGGGGCTGCTGCTTTCTCCCGGTCCTAGCGGAGCTCCGCAACCAGCCCCGTCCGCAGAGCTGCTTGGAGACCCGCGGGCTGCCCTTCTGGTCCGCAGTGGGCGGCGGCGGAGGGGGCGGCGGCGGCCAAAGGAGCAGCGAGGGCGATTGGCGCGGGTGGGACGGCGGGTGGCGGTGGTGTAGCGAGGCTAAGAAGCCGAGACTTCTCGGGGACGAATAGGGAGCCGCTCGGTCCCGGCCGTGGTGCCTCGGGAGGAGGTGGGGTGCCGCCGGCGTCCGGTGCTGGGAGCTCAACTGCAGCACCTCGCCCAGCTTGGCCACCAAGGCGTCCACTTCTTTGGAGCCGCTGCCGGCCGTCCCGGGACCGCTCTGCAAAGAGACGGCGGCGCGCTCCAGGAATAGGAAGCGTTCGCCGCCCGGCCGCCGGCAAGGCATCGCCGCTGCTCTCCTGCCCGCTTTCCCCCTTCGCTTGGCACGCGTCGCTGTTTCTGGGGCGGCCACCGCAGCGACGGCGCTCGTAACTGCCAGGCGAGCCCTCCTCGCCCGCACGCTCCCAGCCTTCTCCAACGCTGTTGTTGGTGCTGCGGTTGGTTTGTAAACAATGGATGACGCGCGCCGGGCGCGTCCAACCGCTCCCAATGAAAGAGGGGGGTTGCGTGTCGGACACCTCAAGGGGTTTCGCGTTGACGGGAGAACGAAGGTTCTTCCTACCGGCGCAAAGTCCTCGAGTATCCCACAGGATATAAGAGTGCGAAAGCCGTGGGGGGGGGGGGAGGAGATTAGTTAAAACGGGTTCTTCGTCTCCACCTTTCTTCCGTCCCCTGTAGGTAAGAGTCTGCGTTCCGGTGGAGTCGCCTGCTATTTTAACGTCGGCGGCTGGGAAAGGTGGGCGGGGTCTCTGTGATCGATCGAGAGCAGGGGGCGGGGCGGGGTGGTGTCATGATCCTGGATTGGAGCCAGCGGAGGTCAGCATGGCAACACCCGTATACACACACACACGGCGTTCCTTGTAAAGATAGGGCGGGTGGTTCGTTTGTAGCATATTTGCCCTGGAATAAACGTACACTAATTTATTCTGTTGGGATATTTATTCCCAAGTAAATGTGCAGAAGGCTTGAATTACTACTAGAGAGGGGTAGGTGGGGCTTAGTAAAAAGACTTCCCAATAGGGGAAGCCAACACAGAGACACTAAGGTGAAGGCTACTTCCCTCAGGCAATACCGACCCTAAACCAAAACACAACAACCCAGGACTATAAAGTATTCCCATAAACTACCTTCTCAATCACTCCCTAACTTCTTCTCCCTCCCTGTCTATACTATTCCCTTACCCTACTACCTGAGGAATCGCATACACATTTCACTGCATTTTGTACCATGTATGACTGCATGTGATGAATAAAATTTGATTTGATTTGTTTTGAGCAGTAGTGTTGCTAAAAGCATCTATGCCAGCGGTTATACACACACACTTTTTTTTTTTGTTTCTCATAATGCTGCAGGACAAAGCTTTATGGTAGTCATTCTGGGAAATTAAGGCTGCACATGCTGGGGCTGGGCGATGGCTCTCAAAACTTTTGATCTGATTTTCTTTGGTTATCCAGCCACTAGTTAAAAACGTATAATAAAGACTCTGAGATTCACAACTGGTTTATCCTTTTAATGTTAAGTTGCAATTGACTTTGTGGCTATTGGATCAGGCTGCTTTGGCCCTGTGCTCTTCTACATCGTTTGGTTTATTTGGAAGTAGAAAGTAACAGGTATATAAAACTATCTTATATAATTAAACACTAAAAGAAAAGGATCTGGAAAATTCTAAAGAACTTGAAAGATTTACTCAAGGGTTCCTCCTTTTTCAAAATATTTCCACAGGCTTTTAATTTTTGCTAGACAAACCCTGACCTGTTGGACGATCCTTTCAGATGTATGAACCTCCCAGCCACATTTCCCACCGTCAGTTGTAGTCATGTGATCCCCATTGCCTGTTTCCTTGCAATTTTCCCCCTGGCTTCCCGATTGATTTATGAGAAGGCTCCAGGGGAGGCCTTGTAAATGAGGGGAAGCCTTGTAAATGAGCATTACATGACTATGAATAACAGCAGCACAATGGCACTGAAATGGCAAAAAGTTTTCACAATTTCATTTGCATGGGAGTAATGGGTCCCAGCGTTCTGTAAGTTAGTTCATTTGAGGTACCTTGGTTAAAACCTTTTTGCCCTATGATGCATTGTTTCACCCAGTTAAACGTTACAGATATGAGAGTTTTTGTGGTATACTAGGTCACCTGTGACCCTTTTGGTCATCGTTTCAGCAATATTTCATACTAAAGAAAGAAATAGAATGACCATGAACAGAAATGATTTCTGACTTCCTGTTGGCTTCCCCATTGAATTTCCTCATGGGAACATGGCAGTGAGTGTCAAAAATCTTTCCTTCCTTCCTTCCTTCCTGACCAGCTCCTAATTTACAGGTTGTTCTCAACCATCACTTAGCGCTGTTTAAAGGGTTTCAAATTTCTGATGGCCAATCGCCCTACAATCACATGACTCTATTTGAGGTGCTTGGCATGCATTTACAACCATTTGTAGCACCCTGCAGCCACATGATTGCATTTTATGATGCTTTTGCCAGAAATAGGCATTTACTTTTGATTTTTGACAAAACTAGCCCATAGCAAACCATTGGTTTGCTTAAGGATTGCAGCAGTTACTTGATGGCTGCTGTGTTCACTTAATGACTGCCACAAAAAAAGATTAAATCAACCAATTACAATGTATTCCACCAATTGTAGTGAAGCCTAGGCAATCAGTGTAAAGATAATAAACCAAGGGGAATAGGGGAAGAGGTGTGGTTCTCTCTCCAGCAATATTCCAAGGTACCCTTAATGAATTGTGCAATGAAAATAGGAAAACTCTATTGTTCTTAGCCTGCTTTGTCCCATAAAGTGAATAAACTCATCTGTTTGCACAGAGTAGGATTTCTCTCCTCAGAAGTGTTCTCTTCCATTCTGTAAATACAGAGGGCATATTTATGTTCTTTTCTTTTCCTTTATGTTCTAGTATAGACTGTTCTTCAGGGTTGTCTTGACATATTTACAGTTAGTTTTATGGCAGTTGTTTCCACTCTTCCATCTTGTAAGTTATTTATATTTCAGTTGCCAAACAATTCCCAGCTTTCCATTTGATTATGACATGTTCTCCTATAAGCACAAGCTGTCTTTCTATCAACTGTTGTATGGGTTTGTTGTGTGGGTGTCTATGCATTTATATTTCTTTTAAGAATAGCGCCTGAATTAATCAGAATTATCAAAGGTGTTACATCACCACAGGTTAGATCATAGATAGATAGACAGACAGACAGACAGACAGACAGAAATAGATATATGTATAAGTAGGTAGGTAAGTGGATGGATGGATAGATAGATAGATTCTTTGCAAAAAAACATGAGTCTAAAAAGTTAAGGAAAAATCTATTCAGTACATACATATATAAAAAGAAATTTAAAAAAATCATTTATTGCCAAGCAATGGTCAGATTGTTGCCACTCATCCTCATGCCCAAGTAGCTCAGGAGAAAAAAGCAATAATAAAATTGACAAGAGTTCTCTTTGCTTCCCCCTTTTTATCAGAAGGAGACCAGAAACTGGCTTCCTTGAAATGGAATCACTTCCTTGAGTCCAAGAGCAAAATGATTGGACGAGGGAAGAATTCTTCCAGTGCACAGAAGTGTATTTGGGGGGATCAAAAGAAGTCAAGAAGTTAAGATGGCAGCCAGAACTGCATGACTGAACCCTGGCTTTACAACATAAATAGAAAGAAGCCTTGGCTTTGATTTTGTATCCACAGGTCTCTTGACTTTATTGACTCCCCTGAATATTTCTGTCAGCGTCTACTCTACAAACTCCAGTCCCACAAATAAAAAAAATCCAGAAATTTGCTCTGGTTTTCATTTTTTTTCAACTTAAAAAAAGTCCCAAAGGTACTTTCTTACAAAAGGTAACTGGACTTTCTTGTTTTGCTAGCAAACATTTCGCTTCTCATCCAAGAAGCTTCTTCAGTTCTGACTGAATGCTGGAGAATAGAAGGATTTTTTTTTAATATTCTTGCCTCCAGAAGTTGTAAATGGAAGTTTTTAAGAAGAGATTGGATAACCATTTGTCTGAAATGGTATAGGGTTTCCTGCCTAAGCAGCAGGTTGGACTAGAAGACCTCCAACTCCCTTCCAACTCTGTTATTCTATAATTCTATATTCCTTGCAGCCATGTGGTTGCTAGCCTTCTTCTTGAGACTCCTTGAGACTCCTTGAAAGTTTGTCTGTGCCCTCAGGGTTGCCTGAATCCTGTAGTCTGCAATGTTTTTCCTGGAAATCCTTTCATAGTCCTGCACCATTTGAAGGGTGTTCATTCCAAATGGCATAGCTAAATGTCTATGGAGATTCTCAGTCATCCATGTCATGGCTGTCCCAAAGGTGCCTTCTCCATGGACACTTAAAAAGAGACAGGCTGCTTCTCAAAACAAGCCAATATCATCTACCAGACAAGCCCAGATATGCTTTCGATGTGGACTAATTTTGAAACAGGTTAGGATTAATTTATATATATGCTGAGAGTATGGCTACCTGAATAGACAAGTCTCTTCTGGTGGTGCAGAATGAGTCATCTTAAATTCAGGTCACTTACAGGAGAATGCAATATTATAAACGCACTGTTATTATATATCTCATTTGTCAAGGTAATATGTGATCAGTGTCCCAACCTATTTATTTTTTGCATGTATATTAAAAAGCTTTATGGTTTTTTTTTCACTGCAATCACGGAGGCATGAAGGAAAATGCTTGCCTTCTACCCCGGGCTGATCTTTAGCTCTAATAAGAAGTGAAAGTTATGGGAGTTGAAATTAAAAAAAAACCTCAGCAAGTCATCAGGGTGAGGAAAGCTAATTTACTTAGTAAGGTGGTTGTACAAAATAGAGCCATTTAGGGCATTGTTTTCTCATTTTTCTTTCAATCGGCAAGTCTGTTACACACAGCCTTGGAGGGGAAGCAGGATGAAATTTACCAGAATTTCAAAGAGCTTGCAATTATTTATTTCCTTAAACATCCAGATTGCCAAAGCATTTAAGGTTGCTACGTGACAGCAAAGAACTGCCAATTGCATAGATACAAAATCTAAATATAGTATTCTTAATCTTAGTTTTTGCTAAACACAGTTTCAATATTTCAGAGTATATTTATTATTTATATGAGAAATGACATTAAGACAAATTTCTTGTCTTGCTGGTTTTTGCTGTTTTATGGATGCTTTATGTAGTAGTTACATCCTAACTGTAGTAGGATGTTATTTTGAAGTTGGATAACACCTTGGTTAATTTTTGCCAATCGAAATATCCAATCAATGAATTGTTTTTATACACGTTCAACAAAAATAATACCTTAGAATGATTTCTAACGTTCTTGCTCTGATGCGGTGATGCAGAACAGGATGACATGTCAAATGCCACTAATACTGTGTGACCCTTTTAACATCAGTAGAATCCATGAAAATATGTCCTATTATACATTACAAGGATATCCAAACCTTCTGGCATCATGTTTCCATTTTCATATTTTAGGAACCCTTATACTGTATCTCTTCACTTCTCATTTATCTCATGCTTCTTCAATCATTACTTTAATTCATGTTTAAAAATAATAATCACAACATTATATCATGTTTTATCTTTAAACAATATGTTTAAAGAAAGAAAGTTCTAATGAAAACATAATGTAACATTTTTGTTTGTTTGCTTATTTATTCAATTTATATAGCTACCCATCTCACATACAAGAAATAAACCAGATTAAATGTAAAGGCTATTATTTTCTTTACAAGTTGGGAAAACCTAGCTTTTGAAAAACTAAAGTGCGTGGTGCAGGATTATTTCTGACAACCAGTAAATTCCTTTGTTTCATTTTGATTGTGAGTGGAATTGAAAAGCTGCTTCACAGAGTGACATGGGGAAAAAAACCCATAGAAATGATATCTCTTCCCTAACTTTTGAATAAATTTAAAAATATTTCATCCTAAATTTCTCTAAATTTGAATTTTTAAAATTATTTTCACATTCAAATTATATTTTATATCAAATGTTTATGGGCAGTTATCTGACATCAGTGTCAAAGCATACTAATTTATGAGTAAGGTTACCAGAAAAGATGTCTGGAAAAATAGTATATGAATTTGTACAGGTAAATAATTTGGTTGTTTGCATCCTCTTGACAGTGTTCATGATAAGTCATATTTTCAACAAGTGAAAAACAACATGTTAGGGATCTCTTCTTGTGTTTGATGTTTAAAAATGGATTTTTTCTGTTTAAGTTTTAATGGTGTATTATATAGTATAATTTTAGCTTGAATTACTTTGAAGACATGTTCTATTTGGAAAGCCATCATATCTCTGAAACAAAGATGTTTATGACCTGCTTCTAAATTCATGCAAAGAGTTGCAAAAAAAATTGTATTTAAATTGTAATCACATTTGTAATTGTAATTAAATTGTATCACATTTAAAGTGATAATTCTTCACAGTAGATGTAACTTTGGATCATCTGTATCATCCATGAATATTTAGTAGACAGATATTTGCTTGAATTGACTGATTCCTCTACCTCTCCATAGCAACAAATACAGACTGAGAGCCAAACTTCACTGGAGCATTATCTGTGCATACAATAATGTTTTTTTTCCAGTGAAAGTACATTGAAAGCCTTTGAGGTGATCATAGATTCTATCAGTGTTATATTTTCAGTGTTATTGTTAATGTACTGGTAGTCCTCAACTTACAACCATTTGTTTAGCAATTACTTGAACTTACAACAGCACTTAAAAAGTAATTTATGACCAGTCCTTGCACTTATGACTATCATTGCATCCCCAACAGTCTCATAATCAAAATTCAGGTGCTTGACAACTGGCATGTATTTGCAATGGTTGTAGAGTCCTAGGCTCAAGTGATCACCATTTGTAAACTTCCCATCTGACTTCCAATAAACAAAGTCAATGTGGGAAGCTGGATTTGCATAACAACCACACAATTCACTTAAGAACTGCAGTGATTCACTTAACAACTGTGGCAAAAAAAAGTCATAAAGTCAGGAACAATTTATTTAACACCCACCTTGCTTATGGAAATTCAGGTCCCAATTATGGTTGTAAATCAGACTAACTATATCAGAACTAAACTAGTAATTGATACCATTTGGTTACACTTGTGTTACTGTCACGCTGAACTATGAAGAACAATGCTTCCAGCTATGAAGAACTTCCACTACTGCACAATATATCATCAGTATGATGTGCCATAGAATTGCCAGCAAAATTTCTATTTTTTTCTTGTTTTTGGTACCTAACAATAATGCTTCAGAAGAGTTTTTTCTTTTCACACTTTTCAACTTCCGAGTCCTTAGGGAGATGGGGCGGTATATAAATTTGAATAATAAATACTAAATAAATAAACTTGAGCAATGATGACCTGTAAGATGCTTCTACTACTTTGGCTGATGCTTGATGAAAAGATCCCATAGAACCAACTTCATGCCTTTCAAATTTTGAAGTAACACCAAAAGATTCCTTAGGCTCATCTTTCAAAGAGCTGTGTTTTGTGGTTTGCTGTAATAATTCATTCAAGGCAACTAGATTTTATGACATCACTGCTAAAGACTGAATGGTCTACTGATTAGATCACAGCTGTCAAATTCGTGGCATCACGTTGCCATCACGTAACGTAAAATGACATTTTTCCCCTTCGCAGAGCTGGGGTGTGCATGGCCTGTGCATGATGTATCCGGCCTACAGGCCACCAGTTTGACACCCCTGAATTGGATGGTCAGATTCATTTTTCCATGGTGTAAAACTATCATTGTCTGCAGAGCCCTTTTTTAATTAACTATAACGTATTGTGGGTCTGTACTGTACACAGATATATGTAATATTTAAATTTTGAATGTTGTAAAAGCACATCAATTCTTCTTCTTTGAATTTAGACCACTTTTTAGATTTGTTCTAAATATTTCCCTGCTTTACACATCATTTGATTCTAAAGCCTTTTTTTTTTTTGTTCCTCACATCTGTAATCAATCAATTAGAGACCCGCAGAGAAGCAGGAACAGGAAGAATCAAATCAAAAGAGTAGAATTATGTAGCATTTCAACAGAATTTAAACTGAGCAGGTAAATAAACTATAATTCACTTTCCACAGTAAATGATGCAAAAGGCTCTGCCTCCTTTTGCATCTGGCCATCCTTTAACAAAGGTTTATACTCATTTGGATTGCATCAACCTATGCTTGGTCACAGGAAATAGCTACAGTCCTCAACCAGGGGTGTCAAACTCAAGGCCCAGGGACCGAATACATCCTATGGAGTACTTAGACCTGGCCTGCAGGGCTGCCCTAGAAACAATGAAGGATCTGCCCGGGGTGCTTCTGCCAGCAACAGGCCCTCCTGAGCTCCGTTTCCACTGGCAGAGGGTTGCAGGAGGCCGTCGCTGCTGAAAATGGAACTCGGAAGTCTGTTTTCACTGGCAGAGCGCTCAGACCACTACAGGCACCCCCGACACAAGTGAAGTCAAGTTGGTCATGCCCATCCCCGTCCCCCGAGGTCAAACACAACCCTGATGCAGCCCTCAATGAAATCGAATATGACCCTCCTGTCCTAGACTTACAACCATTCCTTTAGTGACCATTCAAAGTTACAATGGCAGTGAAAAGTGACTTACTACCACTTTTCACACAACCATTGTAACATCTGTATTCTGTATTTGAATGTATTCAGTGTTCTGTGCTTTGTGTGATTGTACCGATGTAGGCTCATTCAATTTCACTGCACACATTGTACATTGACAATAAAGGATTGAATTGAATTGAAATCCACATGTTCACTTGATTAAAATTCAGGCGCTGGGCAACTGACTCATATTTATGATGGCTGCAATGTCCCAGGATCATGGGATCACCTTTTGTGGCCTCCTGACAAGCAAAGTCAATAAGGAAACCAGTTTCACTTAATAACCATATTACTAACTTAACAACTGCAGTGATTCATTTAAGAACTGTGGCAAGGAAGATCATAAAATGAGGCAAAATTCACTTAACTGTCTGTCTTAGCAACAGAAATGTTGGGCTGAATTGTGATCCTAAGCTGAGGACTACCTGCATCTAAGCCATACCACAATCAACTTGATCCCACTGCTGTAAGCTTAATAACTAGAGTTTTAAACTTACATAAAAGTTTAGCATTTTGGGTTGGTCTAGATTAAGGGCCAAAATTCTTCAACTCATGCACCCTTCAGGAGCTTTCAGATTGTTCATCGAGCCCAGATATTGATTATATGAAGATACTGTAATACTACTAGCAGTACTATAAATAATAAAAGCAACAATGGCATTGACCCCTTGAACAATGCCAATCCTTAGTGGGGTCAGTACTGACTACTTTGGAAAAACCTAATTTGGAGTCAGGTAGCTTGTCCTTTTTGACTTGTGAAATAGTGGAATTGTAATATACAAGCCTTATTTCAAATTCTGGCTTCCACATATTCAGTGTATTCCAGATATTCAATATATTTCCACATATTCAGAGCACTATCTGCTCTGGATCCATGTTGTCGTTAGTTGCGAAGTCGTGTCCGATCCATTGTGACCCCATGAACAACATTCCTGCAGGCCTTCCTGTTCTCTACTATCCATTTAAGCTCCATTTAAGCTCATGCCGACTGCTTCAGTGACTCCATCCAGCCACCTCATTCTTTGCCATCCCATTCTTCTTTGGCCCTCCATTGTTCCCAGCATTAGGCTCTTCTCCAGTGAGTCCTTCCTTCTCATTAGGTGCCCAAAGTATTTGAGTTTCACCTTCAGGATCTGGCCTTCTAAAGAGCAGTCAGTGTTGATCTCCTCTAGGACCGACTGACTGGTTTGATTGCCTTGCAGTCCAAGGACTCGCAGGAGTCTTCTTCAGTACCATAGTTCAAAACTCAGATAAGCTTTCACCTGTAGTTAGCATTAGCAGGCTGTAACCTATGGAGGGAATAAGATGATAAGATTCTTGTTTACCTTTTCCTATGACTTAGATTATACAAATGGAGGCCTAGACTATGTTCAGATATTAAGCTTTCTGGTTTTGGCTTGCTGTATGGTATACATACACTCAAGTTGGTTTATCAGTAAATCATGGTTCTTCTACTTGCCATGTTTGGATGTGAAATGGGCAGATAATTGCATCCCATATGTACAAACTCAGATTCAGAACTGGTTGTAAAGTAGTGAGCACTGAGAAAATTTGGGATCTGTGGTGTGCAACTTTTGTTCTGATTCTCTGGCTTCTTTCAATATATGGCTCCCTTTCATGTTACAAAGGAATGTACAACATTTTACTAAAGATGATTAAATTTATTCCTGTTTAATATGCATATATACATTTCTGTCTTTTGTCTTTGAGAATGCCAACTCTTTAGAGAAGATGCCAACTTCAGTCAGCTGGGGAAACAGTTCTCAAATGTTTCCCTTGACAATCTGTTAAGCAGGCTTAATGATAATAGATTTATGAAAGGAACAATCAATAAACAAGTTCACAGTGATGATTCACAGCATGTGCCTTTTGTTGTATATAGGTTACAAGATGTTCTGCCTGGAGCTGAAATAAACTTCCTTTGTTTGTGTCTCAGGACAGCTATATGTAGACTAAAGCTCCATTTCTGAACAATAAGACAACTATCTATTGCCTTTACTTATTGTAAATACAATCCTCCATGAATTAATGAAAAATAAATCTGGTGCATGAGTAAAGGGAAAAGGGGGGAAGCACTGAATGCGTAGATACATACCAGCATTTTAAAAAAAACAAAAAAACGATTTCCCCTAGTTTATATCTAATACTAAAACTTAATGGCTATATTTACATACCCTACTAAGTTAAAGGCAAACTATTTTGTGGCTTAGCATTTATGGTGATGGGTATTTAAAACAAAGATATAATTTTTGGGGTGGGGAAGGATATAAAAAGCAGCAATTGAATCCATTTCACCAAGCAGCCACTTTTCTTTTTTAGATAAAGCTCAAGTTCATTTCACAATAGTGTGTCAGGCCAAAAAAACCCCACAGTCTTTTCCAACAAGGAGGTGCGATGAAGAAAAATGCCATGAAGAGCATCAATTCCATGGGGAAAAACATGTTTCCATATTCAAAACATGTTTTCCTACTTACACCAAAGTATCCCCTCCAATGAACTTTTATTATGCTTAAGACAAATATAGCTGTGTCCTAGGAATAAATTCTCCCTTAATCTCAAATTTCACTGGATGGCTCTAGACCAGTTTCTGCTTTATAGCTTAAATCTCATTCAGTCACAATACTACCAGGCCATCATATTTTCTTTACAAATAATCCTCAAATCGTCTGACCCACCATCAATCTTTCCATCACGTTCTGCATTTTGTAGATTGAACAACCTTTCAGCATAGTTTTGGCCATTGATCTACAAGACAGCGGCTTGCATGAACAATTTCACTTGTTATTATTTTAGCACAAACTGGGCAGAACACTGGCCAAGGAACACACACTACCCCTACTGCATTATTGAATATATCTGGAGTTTGCAATGCTCCGTGAGTTAACCAATATGCATTCCTTTTTCCTTTATAGAAAGAGGACCAAGCACCTTTTTTGCCCATGTCCCAACATGTGCATTATTTTTCTGCTGATTTTGAAAATTCTTCCTTAAATATTGGCAAAGAGGCTATTGCAAAGGAGCATTTATTTTTGAATGTATGGGCAAATGCATTGCTGCTGTGTGGTTAAGTGGTGGTGATTGACAGAGTGATATTCAGCAGCAGAGGTATTTATCGGTGTTGACATCCAGGTTGATAACAACATAAAATAAAATTGAATGAAAGCAATAGAATAATAGACTGAACTGTAAAAAAAATGGCACTCAATCCAATCATAGGGAGAAAAAAAGTAGATTTCCAATACCCCAAGGAACAATTCCATCTTCATGGTCTTCATGAAAGCACTAATGAACTTCTAGGTGAAGACTGCACCACAACATGGGACCAGCATGGAAAAACACAATTTCAGGCTTCTATGCCCTTTCATCTCGTGTGCTTTAAATCTGCCTATAAGGTTCAAATATATTACATATATCAAAATCAAATCAAATCAAATTTTATTTGTCGCATACACAGTTATACATGGTACGAGAATGCAGTGAAATTAGGCTGACCATAGTTGATAAAGAAAAAAAGAGGACGGGGGGGCGTCGGCGGGG
>JAEANM010004224.1:0-21112 GCA_017656035.1 Myanophis thanlyinensis
TCACACAAACACACCATTCTCCTATTCTGGCCCGGCCCCTCTGTCCAATTTTAGAAACCATTGTGGCCCGCGAGTCACAAAGTTTGCCCACCCCTGCCTTAGCCCCATGTCTGAAAACACAAAAGCCACAAGATTCTGTTCTGTCTCCCACCAGTAGTAACATACTCATGTGGCTTAACCTAACTGAGAGCACAAATAAAGGCCAGGTTTTATTGGCTATAAAAGCCATTTTAATTGGTGTGCTAAATATAAAGTTGATTGAGCTGAACTGTGACATATTGACCAGAAGCCAGAGAGAATTGGCCCCTTGCAATGTGCAATCCTTGTTCAAGTTATATAAAAACTTCTATTCTTCATGGATAACTAGGTTGTACCTCCATTCATGAATAAAGGAAAGGTATGTATTTAAAAAAGAAGTTAAAAGTTAAAGTTAAAGATTCACTCAATTGATTTATTTATTTTTTAAACATTCATACATTTCAGCCAATTCTGGGTAGTTCCCAATCAAAAATTGAAAGACACGTTAAATCATTTAAAAACTATAAAACACAGCCAGTTAATGTTTATTTATTTGAAACAAGCAAAACTCCAAAGGACTGCAAATATACCTCAATGTCCAGGCAATTTTCCTGACAAAAATATAAAAGGGGATTTGACATGTGCCTTCTTTCAGGATCTTTTAATGTTCTTGTCTATAGTTCCCAGTCCAAGGATTTGCTGCTTGCCTTCCAACCACAGCCAAACGCTTTGACCATACTTGGTTTGTTTTAAGATCAGAGAACGCTTCTTTTGACGTTTCTTCACTAGCTACCCAGAGTTTTTTTGAGAGTTGTGCAGCATGCATGCTTAATTAATAAATTATAAAGTATTAAGATGACTTCCAAGGGTAGTGTGGTAAACTGAAGATGACTCTGTGAAAGTGGAACTGATAATTGCAGTAAAGACCAAGGAATCAGTGGCTGGACCAATTCCTTGGAGCCTCACTGGATAAGGAGAAAACAGGAGATTACCCACATGCATTCTGAATGGCTGCTCCTCATGAGAAGACCACAGAACAGCAGTTTTCCATAGGTTTGAGTGCTGAGAGATAATAGGTCTAGAAAGTCTAAGGTTTTAACCTCCCAAATAACCAAGTTTCCTGCTTCTTTCCAAGAGTTTCAGGGCTCAATTCCTGTGTATGCTCTAGTGACTTTGCTTTTCCTGTATTAGAAATGCAGAACGTTGCTTTTGAGAGCTGAATTGCTTCTCTAGGAAAGCAGATTTTCTGCACCTGAAAATAAGAGTTCATGGAGAAGCCAACAGCATGCACAGAAAGGTCAAAACTAATGATCCCAGGAGAGATACTGGATAAGGATTAGGGACATTCATCACCGAGAACTTTTATTATTATTTGTTTTCCTATAAGAGGAAAGGAGGCAAGACAGAATTCATGCATCCCATATCCATTCTTCCCCTGCTGCTTTCTCATCTCTGGTAGACACAGTCAACACTTCTATAGGACACAAGGAAGGTAAATTTAGTGTTCAGGGTGCAACCTTGAATTCTCTTCTACTGGGACTGATACTTTGACCACCATCTTGTCCAAAGGTTGCTTCCATTCCTGATTAATATGGTAGTACAGGGTTAGGAGGGAGGAAGCTCAAATCCCAAACACTAACAAGTTGATTCAGACAGATTGGGTGGATTGTCATGTTAGCAATGCATGCTGAAAGTTGTTGCCCAAACATCTCTGGTAGAAATCTGGTTGGAGAAGGATGGTTTAAGTAAGCCTTTAACAATCTTGTCATCAAAGGGGGGGGGGGGTAGCAACTTTTCTGCCATCCCAAAACAATGGTGGTACCACTACATTTCAGTACCATGCCATTTGGAAGCAGAGACTTACCGATGTAATTAGAAATACAAAAAGGATTTGATGTATTTTTTTAAAGGACCCTCCAAAAGACCCTCCAATTTAGAAAGAAATTAAAATATTTCCATGCATTCTACACTGTTCCCTGACTCTTCCTACAAACATTAATTCTAGGCAGTGGTCCATGAAATCTCATAGCTCCAGAATGAGCTTGCTGCCTTCTACCCTGCCAGGATCCACAGGGCTGGGCCACTTGCTAGGACAGGGTGACAGGATGAATGGGTCTGCTGAGAGGCTCCAGCCCTCCTCAAGCTTGAGGTGTAGCCAGAGGTGAAATTCAGCTGGTTGTATAGAACCGGTTATTAAAAGAAATCTCCTTTTGGGTTTTTTCCCACTTTGCAGGGTTAATCCTGTAAAGATTAATTTTACAGGGTTAATCCTGCAAATAATGCAATTGTTTCTAGCCTAATCTTTATTGCCTTGCTCACAGAAACTGCCTCTCCCCTTATTACATTGTAACTTTGGAGAAGTTTAATTCTGTGCGTGGGGATGTTTAATCCTGTGGCCACGCCCACAGAACCGGTAGTAAAAAAATTGCATTTCACCACTGGGTGTAGCTGCCTATGGCACTCAGAGAAAGCAATCAACTAGCTACCACCAAAGTGCCTTGCAATTGTTTTGTTGATATGACACTACCTGCCATGCATACTGCTGTGGGGGTGGGGTGGAGACATACTAGGCAGTTTTTTGCAAGTGTTATAGAAACAACTAGTTGGGATTAAAATGCATACACTTTTATAAACATTAATACTTTGTGAAGACTTTGCAACACTTCGTATTAACAACATGCAGTAAATAAGTGCTGTTGAATTTTAATAGCTATCAGATTTCATAGCTAATGAGAATAGCTATTTTAAGTTTGGGAATACTAAGCCTTTATTACACTAGGGGAAGTTTTAGAAACTTCAGAAGAATGGAATCTTTTAAAAAGCTGCCTCCTGAATACATTAGCTCTTTCTGTTTTCTCATAATTACCTTTAGTCTGGTCAACAGGCAGTTCCATTAATATGCTAAGCAAGGGTGGAACTATATATCTGTTACCTCAAAAATGGTAATATGGTTATACCGTTGCTTCAGTAACCAGATCATTTCCTATGGTATAGGAAATATTAAAAATGCTTCCCTTTGGTGTTATCACTTATAATGGTAGATCCAGATTATACAGTTAGCTTTATAGGCTAAGGCATATAAAGGTTGAAGGGAGTTCATTAGTTGGCTTCTTTTTCTCTTAAGAACCATGTTGTCTCTGGGGTCAAAGACCAAAATGAACAAGTTGGGAAGTATTAAACTACATGACATACATAACATCCTCTCTCTACCTTATTCATTCTCCATAAACATATATAAAGAGTAATAGCAGCTTTTCCTTTCAGCTAGAAAAGCAAATTTTATTTGAAGATGCAATACCTTGAGAAGTAGGAAAGAGGACCTTCTTAGAGCCTTGTAAATCCATCTGCCAGATTTGGCCTGTGAGCCATGGTCTCAGATGATTTTTTAATCACTGCTCTGAAAATAACATTTATTCATAGCCTGTAAGTCTTTAGCTGAATACTACAGAATTTAAGAAGAAGATGTTTCAGACATGCATAGTTTAACAGTGTCTATAAATTGCTTGCTATACATGAAATTGTCTGTTCCTGTATGATTTTATTTCATCAGCAACTCATTACTTCTGGTGAGGCTGAATTAATGAATTGCTAGCCTGCTATTTTGTAGTTCTTTTTATCTTTCAGATGATGAGAAGTGGAGGAGGATTTTCTGCCTCTCACCTCTATCTCACCTTGCTGCCATAAGGCAGTCAATGCATGATGAAAATAAAACACAAAGATGAAAAAAACCATGAAAGCCTCTAAAACCACTAGACACGCTAGCACAAACTGACATATTCTGACTAAAGTGGAAGGTCTTCGCCCCTTGCTAAAAGGCAGCTAGAGGCAAGTAAATCTACCTTCTGAGAAAATTATTTCTCTAGCTTCACAGGGATATAAAAAGTGGTTCTCTTCTGTACGTCCAACAAATGGCCTTTGAAAAATGAAATCATCTTTCAGAGGGCCTCTCCCCATACATTAACAATCTACTGTAGCTACTACAGTTTGTGTCCCGTTTATTTTCTTTACCATGGATGATTACCATATTCTGTTTTGTTGTTCTTTGCAGGTGCCTCAGGGAGACTGGAATAATATGCTGACCAGGGACAAAGACAATGAAATTCCATGCCGGCGCATGAGAAGTGGGAGTTATATCAAAGCCATGGGTGATGACGACAGTGAGGACTCAGAAACCAGTCCCAAGCCATCTCCTAAAACTGCAGCACGGAGGCAAAGTTACCTCAAGGCCACTCAACAATCACTGGGCGAGCAGAGCACCACTCAAAGGTACATCCTTCTAACTTCAGAATTTCCTGTTTCAGTAGTACAACATCTTTGGGTGTGGTGACTATGCTCAAGTTAATTTCAAAAGGGAGGAAATATGCCTAATTTCATGTAGAAAGAAGGGGTCTAGAGCAGTGGTGTCAAACTCAAGGCCCAGGGGCCAGATCTGGCCCACAGGATGTTTAGATCTGGCCCATGGGGCCACCCTTGAAACAGCAAAGGACAGTCTTCAGGGCCTCTGCCAGTGAAAATGGGCTCCTGAGCTCAAGCTCAAGCTCCATTTTCTCTGGCAGATGGTTGCAGCAAAAAACAGAGCTCAGGAGCCCATTTTCACTGGCAGAGCGTTCAGTGCCCCTGACACGGTGCTGTCAAGCTGGCTACATCCACCCTGGCCCCCCAAGGTCAAACACAACCTTGATGAGGCCCTCAGTGAAATAGGGTTTGACACCCCTGGTCTAGAGGAAGAAGAGGAAGGCAGAAGCAGATAAAACACAGAATCTGAAAATCTTAGAATTGGAAAGGGCCATTTCCAATACAATTTCTTTTCAGTGCAGGGATCCAAATTAAGGTACAGATAATCCTCGAGTTACGACCACAATTGAGTCCAAAATTTATGTTGCTAAGAGAGACATTTGTTAAATGAGTTTTACAACCTTTCTTTGCCACTGTTCTTAAGTGAATCATTGCAGTTGTTAAATTAGTCACACAGTTGTTAACCGAATCTGACCTGATACTGCTTGTTAGAAGGTCGCAAAAGGTGGATCACATGACCCTGGGACATAGCGACTGTCAAAAATATGAACCACTTGTCAACTGTCTGAATTTTGATCATGTGACCATTGGGACGGTCATTAAGTGTGAAAAAAGGTTATAAGTCATTCCAGATTCAGATTTAGATTTTATTTATCACGTACACAATCATACATAGTACAATATGTAGTGAAATGCTTTATGTAACTGCTCATGGTCATAAATTTAAGTTAAAATTACAATTTGAAATTTAGGAAATTTATACCTTAGAAATTAAAGTTATATTAAAATTTACAATCTGAACATTTAGGAGAGCAAGGGGGATGGGATGTCTGTTGTCCCCACGGCTATTCACAGCAATCCTTGCTGTTCCTTGAGGTTGTTTTCTCAAGGCTGCCACCTCGGCGTCACTGTGGATCCGCTCCTGGCGCTGCTGCCTCTGGTGGGCTTGGTTAACTGGTTAGGGCTCCTCGTCCCCTGCTCTTTTTCCCGGACTGGCCAACTCGGCTCCGAGACCGGAGCTGCTCAGGGTTGCTTAGTTGCCTGGATTGTTTAGATTATGCTCAAATTGCTTAGTTAAATCAAAGCAAATTAATTAATTTAAGCCAAAAAACAAAAAGAGAATCAGAGTGGTCACGACGGCTGCCTGCCTCACCAGCACCATCTTAGACCTTTACAGTGCCGTTGTAACTTTGAACGGTCACTAAATAAACTCTTGTTGAGGACTACCTGTACTCCTGCTCAACAGATGTGTGATAACCACTTGAATGCTTCCATTTAAAGGAGCCCAGCACCTCTCTGCCTAATTGATTCCATGTCAAAATGTAGCAACTTTAGGAAGTTTTACACAAGGGAAGCAAAACTTGGTGTATGATAGAAAAAAGTAGGAGACCTCTGCAAGTTACTTCTGACACAGAAGAAAAGAATGGGCATTTTTAACTATCCAGACCTCTGTCTATGTTGTTTTCTGGAGTTTGTGTGAGGGCAATCTGCACTCCTTCTTTTGTCACCTACCAAACTTTTAGGAGCCTTGCACACACATTTCCTTGCCATTCAATTGATCAACCTACAGTTGTTAGCAGAAAGAGATAGTTGTTTTTTTCGCAGCTTTTAAGCTCCATCACTCCAAATTACTCAAGAGTCCTGCTTTACCAATACAAATGGGATGATATTCAGGGTATATAGTAGTAATGGCAGGAGGGACACATATCCCTCCTTACGGATAGACATTTGCAAGTTTGAGTTAAACGTGGTTGAGTTGCCTTTCACTTTAGAATGTGAGATGCCTTTATTCAGAATTTTGATGAAGTCACCAAAGGAACACCAGAAAGAACAGGTAAAAATGAATTGTGAAACCACCAAACAGAAAGGACCAAATGATCACTCCATGAACAATACTTATTGCATGAAGGGAACCGGACTCAGCCTCTTTAGGCTGTCATTTCCCAAAATGGCTGTAGTCAGCCTGATATATTTATTCATTCATTTGTTTGTTAGATTTGGAGACTGCCTATAACTCCCTAAGGACTTTCAGTGGCTTACAATACACAGGGGGTTGGGGGGGAAATCAAACAAAAAATATGCATCCAGAAAAATAAAACAGCCAAACGTACCCTAATCAACAAAAACTAACAATATTTTTAACAACTTCTTGAACAACTGTAGAGTTAAAGTCGTGTGAATTTCTGGGGGATATTTTTCCAGATGGCAGGTGCCACAACAGAGAAAAACATTCTAATTCCTGATACATGGCATTGTTTGCATGAAGGGACTTGCAGCATACACATTCAGCTTAATCTCCCTAGGTGGTCATAAACAATCAGAAACAGCTAGGCTCTGTGCATGTTAGTTTTTATAGATAATAATGAATTGCACCCAGAAGCCAACTGGTAACCAATGGCAGCTCAGGAAACAGGGATGGGATCAGTGGTAGAATCCAACTGGTTTTGCTATCCGTTCAGTCAGCACACACTTTGCATATGCACGCACCAGCCACATTGCCACACAGCTTCTAGAATGCTTGTTTTTCCTTACCGGAGGCAGCCCAGGTGATTAGGAAGGTTGTGGAGGGATGCAAAACAGTGATTCAGGTGAATAAAAAAGAAAAAAAGAAGGGGATATAGGACAGGAAAGGGCAGGGGTGGGTGGGCAGAGCCAAACTTCATCGCTGTTTTCAGTTCAGTAGAACTGTTGCGACCAGGCTGAATTTCACCATTGATGGGCATAATTTACTGTATATGTTTACATGTATGCACATATGTATGTATGTAAAACAGAGATGAAGTTAAGGATTGAGACAATATTTTTATCCCAACTTTTCCAGCACACGATACACATAATGGTTGCAAAGTATTCAAAGTTGAGGTTTAACTACGGAACAAAGATTTAAAAATAAGAAAGTAAAAATCCTATACCTAGCTTCCATCTTTGATCATTGTTCTTCTCTTGTACTCTGTAGGAGGGAAGGATTTTGTTTCAAAACACAGCTTGTATAAATCAAATACAATCGATTGGGCTCCATGAGAGTTGTTGATGGCTGCCGTGCATAGTCAATAAAGTAATTCACCTGTCTTGATTGTTGCAGAAAAATGAAGCACTGTACTATACATAATTTAGTGCCATCTGCTGGCCATACAGGAGTGGACATTTGGTTCAATTTTTAAACTGATTACTTTAAGGGCGTCTTTAAAAGCTGTGATTGAGGGATTTGATTCAAGGCCAATTCAATAACATCACCAAAGTGAGTTTCTGAAAGTCAAATTGAGTTGTCAAATCGATGTGACAATTCATAAAAATCAAATTATCATTCAGAGTTATACATGCACAGTGGCACAGCCATGTGACCTCATGCTCTGCTGTATGTATTGAGTCAAAAATACTGTCAAAAGCTTTAATAGGTGAACTTTGCAAGCACATATACTTAAGAGCACCAGCTTGTAAAAAATAGCAGATAATTCTTCTCATACATATTTTGCTACTGAAAAGCTAAACACTAATCTTAGACTCCTATACAACACAAGAAACAATGCAGTTTTTTTCACCTGAATATGGAGCTTCTCAGAGGGGATTACTTTTGAATAAATCCGATTCAGATCCCATTGATTTAGTTTATAGTAATGTATGTTTAAAAAGCCAGTTTGATGTAGTGATTAAGAATCAGGCTAGAAACCAGGAATCCTTAAATTCCAGCCCTACCTTAAGTACAAAGCCAGCTAGATGATCTTGTGCCAGCCACTTTCAGGAAGTGCCTAGGAAAGAGGCAATGGCAAGCTACTTGTGAAAAACTTTGCAATGAGAAAGAAAACCACAGTCAGTTTTCAGGCAGTCTCCAAGATCCAAACAAAAATGAATAAAAGGAGGAAAAAGTATGTTTCAAATAATTACAGCTTTTAAGCATATTCATTATATATTTTTACAACAGATTTAACATGTTAAAGGCTTAGTAGTTGCATTTACAAACATGCTAAGCAAATTTTTGCTCAGTGTCTTAATTTGATTTATAAACTCATTCCTTATGGTTGGTTTATGGTTGGAAAATTTGTACGTACCCAGAAAATTTTACAGATCACAACAGGTAGGAGCTGCCAGTCAACTTTGAAGATTTTGAAAAAAATTAAGGAGGTACTGATTAGTACTTGAACTTAGTCAGAAGACCCTCCTGAGCTTTGCTTAGATCATGAATTATGTATATGTCAATTTTCATGAGCAGGGTCAATCAAGTGATGAGCTTTTTGGGCTGAATGGCCGTGTTCTAATTTACTACTCTGGCATGCTACAAAGCAATTCACTCTGATTCTAAAGATATTAGCCATATCTGTAAGCAAAACATCAGGACTTCAGAAAACTGAACTTCAGTCATTCAAATATTCATCACTGAATTTGATAGTAATGCAAGAGGGTAATGCAAACCACTTCTGGAGGAGAAAACAATATGGTAGGTCCATAATATCATCAGGAACAGTGCTTGATTCAAACTTAAAGGATATTGTTTGAACATAGTCTAAAGAACCACGTGTCATTGAATGCATTAAGACTTAATTTTAAAATTATCCTTTGCCTTTTCTGCTTGCTTTTGAGAATCCCAGGTTCTGCCTATCATAAACTATACTCAGTCCTTATTTTTATCTGAGCTCACTGGATGACTTGGAATAGATCAAAATATTTCTTCTCACTTCTAATTGTTTTATAACATGTGAATATCCTAGGCCTATTATTCTCTTGTTCTCAGTTCCAACAAGAGCATAATAGGTATATAGGCAGGAGGCAGAACAGCAGATAGACTTGTCTGGTTTTTGTATCTAAGAGAATATACAACCGCTTTTAGATAGCTACGCTCAAATATATAAAAAACACATTCTATACAACCTCTCCTAGAATATGTAGGTTCAAATATAACAAAAGCAGTAACTAAAAACTTTAAAATCCCAGTGATTATTTTAATTAAGAACCACACATAAAATATTTCATATGTGAGTGGCAGCTTCTAGAACCTGAATCCAATTATTAATCATGCACTGACTACCATACTCCGGGCTTCCTGTTTCTCATTGTCATTCATAATCACCACCATCAGGAAAAAGTTATTCAAATGCAGAGGTTCCAGATTGTAACTATACAGTAGTTATATATTTGGATAATAACCTCCAGCTAGCTAACTTATGTTTCCTTGGGAAATGGGTGAGGGAGAGCAGTGCCTGGGGTTAATCAAACAATGGTAGCTACAGTACAATGGAGAAATGAGTACAATGGAGAACTGATAACCAAATGGATTGGTCATCTCATCTTTACATAGATGAAAATATTGTCTATTATGCAGGAACCCTAAAGGAGAATCAATTCTAGATGTTGAATCTAGAGCTTTCTTCATATATACTATGAGGGCCATTTCCGAAATGCTTTCTGGCAGTTCAGGAAGACTGGTTTTAAACAGAGTTTGCTGGAGTCTTGGAGACATACTTATCAAAATGTGTTTGAGGAAGCAAATGCTCCCTTGCAGCTTTATTATTTGACTTTGATGAATGCAAGTTGTTCAGAAATGTGCAGTCTATATGTAGAACATGACTGCCACTCAGTGGCCACTGGATGTTTTGTTCTGGCTTAGTTGGTTCTGGGGTTTTTTCTAGTAAACCTTCCCATGCCATAAAAAGGGGCCAAAACTAAGCTTGAGATACAACTTTGTATACAACTTGCATATTGTTTAAATAATTGAAGTATGTTTTTTGAAAGATAGCTAAGTTTCAGTTCATACTTTGATGAGAAAATGTTAATTAGAAAAGTTTATACTCATATGGAAACTTAATGAATTTCTCCCATAAGTAAGGAGGAACAGAAGGAGAAAGAAAAATGAACACACTCAATAGAGAAGCCTACTGGTTGCATCTTATTCAAGAACTCCCCAGACTATGAGCAATGGTCTTTGTGTCATGGTTCCAAATAATACATCCCCCAAAAGTAAGAACTCTGAGGCAGGCATATTCTTCAAATCACATTTTATTGGGACATATCATATTGGTACAACATGGTGTTTCCCTCCCAGTTTTCCACCTATTTAAAAGTAAAACTGTGTCACTTCCCCCAAAGTCTCCAGTCACGTGGTCCAATCTGCTTGTAATCCAGTTGCTAGGCATGGCCTGTCTTCTCTGCCCAAACACCTGCAGAAACATCCTTGATTCCCAGGGGAAAGAATTTTGTTTTGACTACAACACTCCAACTATCTCTATACACACACCCCCTCCCAGGCCCCTAGCTCCAGGCTGCATCATCCCTGAAGCCAGATAGGGGGAAACCTTAGAGAAAAAAACTATGAAAAAGAAAATGGCCACCGATAGGCCAGCTTCAGAGTTGACACTCCGACAATACCATAACTAGGATTGTCGATGATACCATCCTTCTTATCTCGAACTCTTTATCCTCATTTCACAGAAGCCTGGATCGCCTTGATTCTGTTGAGATCCTTTTACCACCAAAATTTCCAAGCTGGGAGGAAGAATACAATCAAATCTCAGAAAACCTGAATGAGTCCAGTTGCATCGATCAGGTGAGAGCCAACATTCAACAGCTATCCACAAAACACAACAAAAGCATTTTCAAAGGAAGAAGTGAGACAAGAGAAAAGCTTTTTTTTTCAAAGCCGAAAAAAGCTGCTTCACAACAGACTTTTCCAGCTTTGATGGTCTTTAGATATGGGTTCAGCTCTAGATATGTGTTCATGTTGGATAGAGAATTATGGGAAGTGAATTCTACACATCTGGACAGTTCTAAGTTGTGAAAGGCTACTCTAAAAAAGTGCAGATGGAAACCTAAAGACGATTTTGCATTTCCAGATGTGAAGTTGAATACTTTCATTTCCTATCATATTTTTATTTGAATCTCTTCTCTTTCTCTTCACACATCAATACTATACAAAGAGCTGCAAGAGATTACTACCACAGGGAATATAGATGAGATTGCAACTAACAATAAATATATTGAAAGTGCATTTATGAAATTTTGTCTTTATAGTCAGACACTTTCACTGTACTTAATCAGCTCATCTATTTCCTGCATATCTACCCGTACACTGTTCACATGTGTCTTCTCATATACCCACATTATACATACACCAATTTGCAGGATTCTTCTTTGAAGTTCACAGAAGCATCCGAGGACAGGAAGATATTGGGCTGCATAGAATTTTCAAGTCTAACCCATCATGGCTCTTCATATGTTCTTAAAATACTTCTCTGTAACGTATTAGTTACTCCACATAACATTGTATAAAATTTCCTTATAAACATTTAAGATTACAATAATATTAATTGTAGTCATCAGGTGTTCTATGTAATAAAATAGGAAACATATTTGTAGCTCAGAATTGCTACATTAGAGAAATCTAACGCAGAATTCTGTCTGGATTGCCCTTTTTCAGTTATTCCTTTTCATTCTAAATTATTTTCTAATCACTAAGAATGCTCCATCTCTCTTGGGTTAGGTCTTCTTCTCCCCTTACTTTTGAAGATATTTTTCTCATTAAAGTTTATTCCGTTTTTGGAAATCTTGAGCTTCTCCTGGACATATTTGATATCAAATAAAGTTTGTACAGATAGTCCTTGACTAAAACCATCCATTTAATGACCATTCAAATTTATGACAGTGCTGAAAAAAGTAAATTATGAACAATCCTCTCACTTATGACTGTCACAGTCAAGAGATCAAAATGTGGATGCTTGGCAACTGGCACATATTTATGTAATTTACTGCATTCTAGGGTCCCATGATTGCCATTTACAAACTTCCCAAGAGGTTTCTGACAAACAAAGGAAGAAGCCAAATTCACTTAACAATTGTGATTAACTGCCAACTACCAAAACAGTTTGTAAAATCAGGTGTGACTCACATAATGACATCCCTTAACCCAACTGTGATCTTATGTTGAAGACTATCTATTTGACAACAATTTTTTGCTGCCTAAACAAGCACTTGAGGAAAATCACGGCTTTATATAGTTACAAGATAAAAAGACTCCTGCCAGATCAGAACAATATTCCATATAATCAATAATCCAGTCTCAGATTAGAGATTACCCTATGCCAAGAAAGCTAATAAATTGAATTGACAGGTTCTGTTGTTGATTATTGCCCAAATAGCCAATATTTCAATGGAGCTTCAGTTTAGCTAATAACTATTAATGATTTAGGTCTACAAATTTGTTTCTACCCATTTTACAGCCATCAAACCAATAGCAGACAGCAAAGTCCCCTGGAATTAAGGTGAATTGCTTTTCCCAATAAGGTACCATCCAGGAGACTTCTGATGAAATTGTGGCTCATAAATGCCAGAAAGAGTCTAGCAGATTAACAGATTTGGAAGGAACCTTGTAGGTCATTTAGACCAACACCCTGCTCAAGCATGAGATCCTACACCATTTCTGACAGATGGCAGTCCAGTCTCTTCTTGAAAGTTTCCAGTGATGAAGCTCCCACAACTTCTGAAGGCAAACCATTCTACTGGTTGACTGCTCTCACAGTCAGAAAATTTCTCCTTATTTCCAGGTTAAATCTCTCCTTGTCCAGTTTCCCTCCATTATTCTTTGTCTAGCCTTCAGGTGCTTTGAAAAACAGTCTGACCCCCTTCCTCTCTGTGACAGCCCCTCAAATATTGGAACACTGCTATCATGTCTCCCCTGGTCCTTCTCTTCACTAGACTAGCAGCATGCCCAGTATAAAAAGCACATCTGCTTTATGTTATGGCACTGATTATTCTTCCTTCCTACAGCTACTTTTAATTTGTAGTACAATTAGAAAGTAAAGATTATAAATTTATTTTGCTATCTTTTAATGCAGTAGCACTTTGTGTGGTACTATTCAGATATGGGTAGTTAAATTTCTTCAGATTATAGATATCTGGCAGTTCCACTGAGAGGAAAAGATAGCAAAGGTCAAGGATTACATTTTTCAGTTCAGTAATCAAGTTGAATATAGAACTAGGGAAGATCATAATCAGCCTAATAACCAGATGCTGTGGATGGTCAATTAGGCTGAGAGTCAGAGAAGCCATAAACATGAGCAGAATAACACAATGAAACCAGCTGGAATGACAGAGCATGGAAAAATGTGAAATAGAATTTGATAAGGAATAATTAGATTCTACTCCTTTGACATTCTTCATTTCCTTGTATACTTCTTCAGAATCTTCATACTGTATTTCCATATTTCCAATTACTTTTGTGTATTTTCCAAGTAATAATCCTTTCAGAAGCAAAAAGCATGCTGAGATGCCTACCATCTGCCCCATCACTTGTTTATAAGATGAAAATTATATAAATTAGATAGATGATGGATGGATAGAGACCTACAGACAGACATCTACATGATATTTTGTGCCTTTCTCTAGCTCTTTTCTTGAACTCTGGTGTTCTTATTGGTGAGCATTATTACATTTCTCTCCAGCAACCTCTTTAAGTCAATAATGTCTTGAGAGCATCTGGCCTGGAAAAATCTAGATGGTATAAAAGAAACACATACGACTCTCTTTGCTATCACCTACAGCAGCCTCTTCTTCCATTGAACCTCATTAATCCTCTGAGGATTAATGACATCATCTTTACCACTGGAGATATTATACTTGGGCTTGTGGGAGTTATATTCTGAAATATTGGTAGGGAACCAGATTGTCCCTGATGATGTATCTTGAAATCCTCAACATTGTTGGACATAAACTTTGAGATCACCATGTGACTTCTAAACCTCCTATTTCAGAGGTTTTCCCATTTGTAACCTCAACATGATTATGATTATCTTTTTTTGTGTGAGTCTTCATGACACTGGTTTCATTTCTTCCCCAAACTGTTCCTGAAACAGCCTTAAGTTATCCAGAGCTCTTCCACTTTTAAAATAGGGTTTTCCCTCATAAGCATACAAGAAGTCATGATAGTTTCAAAGTGGGCACAATATAACCTGTTTTATGGCTATTCAATTGGTATCATAGATAGCCATCTCTAGGAGGGAGTTGGCCTGGTCACTAGTGTGACCATGCTCCTTGTCCTTCAGGCCCACTAGTGCAGTGTTTCTCAACCTTGGCAACTTTAAAATGTTTGGACTTTGCTGGCTGGGGAATTCTGGGAGTTGAAGTCCAAACATCTTAATGTCGCCAAGGTTGAGAAACACTGCACCAGTGTGACACATATTCTAATTTGGGTGGCAAAAGAATCTGAATCTTTCAAACCAGCTTATTCTCCTGATTCCGGAAGAGCTTCAAACTATTTTTCATCTCAAAGTCTGAAAGTAGGATCAGCCTGAATATCAGCTTATAGGGACTTAAAAGGCTGTACCATAGAGGAGGGAGCTGCAATTGTAAGACATGCTGCTGTTAGCCATAGGTTTAATGTGCTTCTGAAAGACTCTAAATATATTTTAAATATACTTACTTAATAGCTAAGAAGTGTGAAGGAGATAGAGCCTACCTACCTCAGCATTTGCCATCTGAGGCAATTATATTATTTTGACTAAAGATAGAGATACAGTACCTCTGGGTGAGATTTTGACATAGTTATTAGGTTTGTAGTATACATTGAGATTATGAAAAAGAAAACCCTGGAAACTGAACCTCATCATAGTGATATCTCAGTTGGTTCAAAAAACTAATAATCAGATAACAATCTTTTGAATATAAAGATCTTATACTTCATGATGAGGAAGGATGTCATCAAAGAGTAGTTATTCATGCATAGAATTGGGAGATCAACATTGTCTCAACTGTGCTAGAGATTATGGGTGATAGACAGCAAAATAAGATTTCATGGTAAGATTCAATTATGACTTATGAAAGCGTTTTTGTGATATTTGTCAAAAAAAATTATTTGTCTGTTTCTCAAACTATCTTTTTCTATAAAATGTTTTGGGAAGTTTCTTGAAATCCTGAAAAAAAATGCCATATTAGTTTTGTCCAGTGAGTAGCAGATGTTGTCTAAGTCCTGGATAAATTCAATGAAGAATAGATTTATTTGTATTGACTCTGTTAAAATTAATAGTTATATTAATTGGTAACCTTTCCCCTTGCTTATTCCTCCAAACAACATTGTCAAATACTTCCTAAGTTACATATCTTTTTCAGGCTTGTCAATAAAATTTGGGCAAGCTCCTAAGAATAAATATGTTTCTTTAAATTGGTTACTGGCTAGACTGGTCTTGGGCCTATTACACCATATACCTGAATATAGTTAGGAACCTACCATGGAGTAACAGAACATTAGGTATGTGATAGCAGTAAGGGAATATAAAATAGTGGTTGCTATCTAGTGCTAATTAATATACTGTTGCTGCCTTCTGCTGTCAATTCAGGGTGAATCTGGAGAGCCCTAAGGACAGCCGTTGTAAGTAAGATACACTAGGTTATACTTCATGGGCCTTTCAAGTCTAGAGCTAGTTCTGTACTTTGTCTACACATATGTCAACTTCAGGTTCGACACACTTTCAACCAGAGTTGGTTGAAAGGTGGGCAGCTATATAAATATTTAAATAAATAAATAAGTTGTTTTGCTTGTTGCAAATTTATCATTGGAATGTAATCAAACAAAATATATGTAATTTTTTAAATGTAAACAAAATAGATCTAGTGTTTTCCCTTAGCCTCATTCAGTGAGAAGAACCATAGAAGGGTATTTTTAAAAAGTCTAGTTGATATTTACAAGCCATGCCCTAAAATCATGAAAAACATATCCAAAGAAAATGCTTAAATGTAGTCATAAAACATGATCTTTATAAAAGTGATAAGGATCTTCAAATGTGACCACATTAAGCTTTCTTAAACTGTTTCAAAATGAAGGGTAAATTTTGATATTTGGAAAAAGATGTTCACCATGTGCATAAATAAGATTTCATTTGAGAACCATTTTAATTTCCGTATAGGCATCTGAAAACAGGTTTTCTACTGAAAAGACAAAGAATAGCAAGGAATTTTCTATCATGATCTGATTAACATAGCACTAAGAAGAACTTGGACTGACCCCAGTAATTTTCTGAATGGCTCACTGAGGTTATCTTTCTCATCTTCATAAAACATGTTCGGGTTCAATGCTTGTTCCCAAGTTGTTAAAACTGGGTGTCTTCAAACAAGCACTCATCATTTTCCATCCATCCATGTGCCAGTTTTCCACATTTTATCTTTTTTTTAAACTTATCTCAAATACAGGGTGTGCAGTGATTACAAACTGCAATTGTCCTTTTTTTCATTTCTGGGATATACACCTTGGCAAAGTAATCAGGCTTAATGTCAACTGGGCATACTTTAAAATTGACATGATCCTCTGGACCAAACAAGACTATTTCTTATGAGATGTTGATTATAATAGGAAAGGATTACAAAGGTATTGGAGGGTTAAAAAGTATGAACTAATTGGAAACCCCACTAATAAAATCAACAGTTGACATGTTTTAAATCCAACAACAATTTTTTTCCATTTAATACATTGCAGGCACGCTGCTAAAAAGTAGTTTTAAATGTACCAAAAAGCAGAAAGAGAAATTGGCAGGCTGTTTTTACTTTTATCATTTCCTCAAACATAAGTTTCTAGAATTTGAAAGTAAATAGTCATTACTAAGTCATATTGAATTATTTAAGAAGAGGTCTAGAACAACTTGGCACCATTGCCTCACCACTGCTGCCTCTCCCCGGCCAACTCAATGCAGGACAATTCACCCTGGCTGACTCAATGTGGCACAACTCACACAGGATGGACAATTCTTCCAGTAGTAATGGTTCCTCTCGCTTCTGGCATTCTCCTGTGGTGAGCTGTTCCATGGCAAGGGAAGGAGAGAGAGGAGGAGGAAAGGAAGAGTAAGTTTCATTCTCCCGCAGTGAGCTGTCCTACGGCAAGCTGTCTGGGGCAAACTAGCGAGGCTGTGCTGGTGGCAGCAAGCCAAGCAGCAGCAAGTTTCTCCTTTCCATTAGGAGGAGTACACGCAGATCTCATTACATTTGTGTGTGTGTGGTTCTATAATGAGAAAGATTTAGGTAAACTAAAACCACCCACTGTTAGATCTATGCACTCCACTCTTGGTTGAAAGCATGCAGGGTTTTCTTTGAATACCACTTCACTTAGATAGTTAAGCTTGACATTGGCTGATGCCTTTATTGTAGAGTTGATGGAAATGCTATAAAGGTGATAGCATTTATTTCTTATTAAAGTACAAATGGGCTTTTTCAAATGTAGAGGTAGACAGGTCTATCCCTGAATACTTATTTTAAGGGACGCTGAAGGGAGAAGATTAGTTTATCTAATCCATCACTTTAATAATTGGAGGATAGCACTCTTTGTTATTTGATCTTTAAATTCCCATCTTCTGAACATACAAATACTTCTACCAAATCCATCTGAGGCTTGTAATCAATATAAAGTTTCAGTACAATGTAACTCAGATGCATAATTGTAATCAATATATTCTAGTTAAATTCTTTTTGCTGTTTTCATCAGCAGGTATGTGTGGTTAACTCTGTGCAGATATAGTTAGGGGAAAAAAAGGAAAGGAAAGGAACTTGATACATGTGTTCACAGTAGCCAGACTAAGTAGAGAGCAGACAGACTTTAACATTAAGAATCTGTTTTTAATCATAACTAGGATTATAGTCCGTATTATCTTACACTGCCCTCAGTGTGTTTTCTGTCTTGATAACCCTACTCAAAATTTGGTAGAAGAGACAACTAAAATGGTCAATAACTTTAATTACTCAGTTCTAATAACATAGGAAAAATTCTGCCCCAATATTGTGGAGTCAAATATCTTAGTTGAGTTCCAAAAATATTATTTTCAAAGAATACCATTTTTATTTAGATTTTATTCCCTATCATCTTAGTGGAAATTAAAGGAAAAGCTAATTGTTTTATGTAGATTTAATTTTGTTGAATTGTTAATTGTCTCTAGGGATGTAATATTTTATGTCTTGTGTTGCTGTGCTTGATTAGTTGTCAAGCAACTCATTCTACTGGGTGTGGATGTCACAGGTTAAAATTGTCCCATGGTTACTTTGTGGTCTTATTGAATGCTTCTGTAGCGAAGCAGTGACATCCCAATCCCTTATGTTTTAATCTTCTCCAACTCTTTCTTCCAGATATTTGGACAATCCTCATTTATTCCACAGATATTTACACAAGAAGAGCAGGTACCGTCTATCTGACAATCTTCTAATGCCCCTTAACATGATATATACTGAAGTTACTTTGCGTATGCTAAGATGAGAGCAAAAAGAAAAGCAAGATATAGTTCTTATCAATATTTGCACTTTTTTTCTAAATTTCTATTTAAAAATTCATATATTAGGAAGATTATGTGCAAGAATTCATAGAATAGTATAGTATACAGCAAGAAAAATTAATTCAAAATTGTGCAAATGAGTTGGAAGATGCTGACCCATTTTCATGCAGACTTTAAGAAGCAGGACAGACTCAATCAACTTATGCTTGAACAAAATATGAAATTTACCAAAAGTGAAACATGGATTTATTCCTTTATATTATATAAAGTTCTGACATTTCCTGTTTTCTTTTCAGCTCACTTTTCATTGAAAGTGCTTTTCCCTTTTTGCCTTTCAATGAAATGACAGCAAATGTCATATCAATCTTTTCATAGCATGGATTGATATGACTAAGTATCAATACATTTGAATGACAATTTATGAAGTGTGAAAATAGAAACAAAGTCATCAGGAGGCCAGGAAAGAAAAAGGAAAGGTGGCAAGGAAGGTTAATAAAGCAACCATATTGCTCAGTTTACTATTACTACAGTATTGGAGATCAATGCCAAGTCTAAATGACAAATATCATACCAAAATTGCTCAGGGACAGAATTACAGTTGAAAAGAATAAGGAGTAAAGAGCATCTAGAATACGATAGGAAATATTAGCTCTAGCTTGTAGAAGCACAACAAATGATTTGGAAAAAAAAGTCTATAAAATCTTGAACATTGAGAAATTAAAAATGCAGGCTTTAGAAAAATGGATAGAATGTAGGTATTATTTCTAAGTATAGACATAATCCAGGATTAGAAGATTTGGATTTTCTCACCAGAGATTATAGATGAAAGTTTATGAGTTTTAAATTTCTGGTAAAAAAAAATCTATTTTTTTCCATATCACTGCCTTGACACGTTAACATTCTCAGTTCTGAACATTCCATAGCTCCATGTAATGAGAACCTCAAATCATTTTATCATAGCTGTGAGCTAATTTCATACATCCCTTCTTGTTGGTGAGCCATCAAGCTATATTCCACCCAAAAGATATATATACAGTATAGGGTGATCCAATGCATGCTTGTTGAATTTCCTTAATTTGTTGCTGCCTTAGTGATCAAAAACAAGCATCTTGCATGCCAGAATTATTTAAAATGTGTAGCTTTCTGGATCACAAGTTGTTCAACCTCTTGGAAAACAAAGAAATTTGGCCTTGCACCAAAAAAAAAGTGTCTTCAGTTAGGATTTGAGCAGGTAATTAGCAGCTAATGTACTCCATACAGGGCCTATCCAAACTCTTTTTGTAGTTTCTGGAGCCCTGTAAGATTCAGAAGCAAATTGCTGAACTATTGAGAGGCTTTTCAGTTGAAAACAAAATAAAATAGAGGGACATTGGTGTGTTAAAACTTCAGATAGGCTAAATATAGCTTAAAAATTGAGGGAAAGTATCCATCTCCTTCAACAGGGTGAGATTCTCAAATCCCAGAATTGCTGTCATTAGAGATGTCATTATGCAATAGCCTTGTCCATTGTGACCTTCTGCTGCCCCAAATTAAGAAATAATAATAATAAACACAGGGCACCCCTTGACAATGAAAAGTTGATGTGAAGTAAATATAAGAAACATATTCACAATAAAGAGAGCTTGTGAAATATAGAGAACCAGGGACACTTTTGATGAAAAATGACCAACTGTGTCCTTGCAGGCAACAGAAGAAGAGCTGAATGATCAATATGAAGGTATGTGTGAATCAGCTTACAGTGAAGCAGAATCGGCTGCTGTGGAAGTATTGGACCTGCCTCTTCCCAGCTACTTCCGTTCCCGGAGCCACAGCTACCTCCGAGCTATCCAGGCAGGTTGCTCCCAAGAAGAGGACACCGTCTCCGTTCAGTCCCTCTCGCCACCCCCAACCAGCACCATCAGTGGCAGCCAGACACTTCCTAGCAACAACAGTAAGTCAGATTTTCTTTTTTATTTTTAACTGTGCTTGGAATATACGAAGCTAAGAAATTTATTTGGCATGGCTTGGGACATGCTTGATGAGCCTGGAAAGAGAATTTTAAAAAAGAACTTACAGTAACATAAATTTGTAGGGAAATGTAGCCCAGAACAGACAGAATGATAAGCTGATTTTCCGGAATTAAATTTTCCTTCAAGATTCCATTCTTATTTTTATATATTAAGTCATGGCTTTTCAATGCAGCCTTTCCCAACATAGTGCCATCCAACTCTGTTGTGAGTACAATTTCTAGAATTCCCATTGGCCACACTGGCTAGGGATCCTGAACTTCTGGAAATCATTGGATTAAGGATGCTGCCACAAAGAAAAATATTCAGAATCGCTTAAAAGACAGAGAGAGACAGAGAGACAGAGAC